>KL198033.1:49664-62475 GCA_000697705.1 Botryobasidium botryosum FD-172 SS1 | reverse complement strand
GCGGCCCAGCCGCCACTCCCCAAAAACGAAGCCCGCCAAACCGTCGGCCGCCTCCAAAAGGCACGCCTCTAAGGTCACTGCCGGGTCTTCTACCAAAGTTCCCTCTTCTACTACCGAGCCTTCGGGCGACGTAGTCACACACTTATAACTCCGCCAATTCAGTTAACTCCAGTTTTTCCCCTTGGGGTCTCAATTCCCCGCCGGGGTTTTTTCTCTCGTAATCACACATTTAAAGGGTCTTGGTCCACGTTACCTAGGATGTACTTTAGGTAGTTTCATGCCGACAATAAGAACACCCCCTTCACTCCAAAAAAAAAAAAAGAGGACTTCAATTCCCCCATCCTCCCTCCCCCCCTCATCTGTGAACCAAGAGTCCCAGGCCTTGCCAGGCGTTGACGTACCCCGTCATCGACTCTCACAGCGAGCAACGTCAAACTTTCTGCCAAAAACTTCCACATTCACCTTCACCAATGTCTCTCATCCCGGACGACCCCCCCGCTCGCCCGTCAACCCCACCCAGGACAACCCCCCAGGCCGCCCCACCCACCCCCACCACCAGCCGCCACACCCAGGAGGCATGGCTCCGCAACGTCAACGACACGTTGAACAACTATTGCAAACACCTCGGTGAGCTCGATGAAACCCTTTTCGCTGCTGCCCGCCGGCCCATCACCAGACTCCTCCTCGGAGCTGCTCTCGCCACCGCTCCCTCCACAGACGAGCTGGCGGATATGATCGCTGCCCACCCCGACTGGATGTTGGGACCCATCATGAGACTCATTCCTGCCCCCAAGGATGACTCTTCGGACGATAGTATGGACGAAGACGCCGCCGACCTTCCCCCCAAGGCCAGGGCGGGGGTGTAACGGTAGGGTGATCGGCTCACTGGCTGACAGGAAGATATGGTGGACGAAGGGTGAAGACTGCAGCTGGATGGTGAAATGGAACACAAGGTCGTCGGCGATGGGGTCGGCGGAGATCACTCGGATGATAGGAGCGGAGTGCAATGAGGAATCACTACTCAAGGCGAGTAGATCAGTCAAGGTGAGAGTCAGTGGAAGAGCTATGATTGCGATGAGGGGGAATACAAGAGGCTGCTTGGGGGAAAACCCTCCGAGCAGCCCTTCTTCTTATATACATGCATGGGGAGTTATTATTAGTATCTACTGTATCTGTCCGCCCCCTCCTTGTGCTGTTCTTCTACTACTCTTGGAATGATCTCCTTGCAGCATAATCTCTTCGCGGCACAATCCCTTCTCGGATTGTGGAGTGGGAACCTTAGTTCTCGGACTGATGCAAGGGTCCACCCTTTTCCGGATACTTCCAATCTAAGGTTCACCCGAATCCAATAAGTATTCTTATTCGCACGAGTGGGGTGGGAATTCCTAAGCATACTTCTTTCTATCGTGTCTCCGGGTTCCCATTACTGTATTCCTTAAGTAACCGGAGAGGCGGAGAGTTATTGAATTGTTGGATGCAAACATCATACGCTTATGTTATGCGTTAGCGTAACAGGGGGCGTCCAAAAACGAAAAGAGGTTCAGGGCGATAGAGGACGCCCTGGCCCGTCTCGAAGGGCTGCTGCTCAGCACCCGCACCCCCACTGCCCCTCCCCCCGCACGGAGCGGCCAGCTGTCAGGCCAGAGGAAGAAGCCTGCGCCCCCCAAAGATTCCACCCCCAAGGAAACTAGTGTCACGACCGTCACCCCGGAAGCGACAGTCACCACCCAGATCCAGCCCGCGGCCTCCTACGCTGCCGCCGCCTCGAAGGGAGGAAGAACCCCCAAATTCAACCCCTCCCCAAAGATCCCCTCCGCCTACCGAAAGAAGGTCAGAGACCCCCTTACCCATGGGGAAGTCCTCTTCGCCCCTGAGTCCCCCTTCGGACGGGACGACAACAACGGCACCATTAACGGCCAGAACGGCCTTAATCTCATCAACAGGTCCCTAAAAGACCTCACCCCCACCTGCTCCGTAAAGGGGCTCAGATGGACCTCCAGGGGGAACCTCATGCTGACCCCACTTCTACCGGATCAGTGGGATATCCTGGCCAAACACGGCCCGGCTGTCCTCGAACACCACATGGGGAAGAAATTCTCTGTCCTCACCCACGGCCCCACCAAGGACGTGGTCCTCCACGGCTGGGGCGCCACCCATGACGCCCTCCCCAACGTAGGCAATGTCTGCGCCAAAGTTACTACCGCTCTAGGACTCGACCCCTACGACATTGTGGTCGACAAGTCCAGATGGTTGGTGGGTAAGAACACCAACCCCAACCGCCCCCCCCTCCTGCTCCTCGCCATATCCACCAACGAAGCAGTGGAGAAACTCCTCTACCAGAACCCCCACTGGATAGAAGGAAAGAAGATAGCCTTCAAAGTCTTCTCCTCGGACCCCACCATCCCCAACCAGTGTGCCAGATGCTGGAAGGTGGGTCACCCTACGTGGCGCTGCGGCGTCAAAACCCCGGTCTGTGGCCTCTGCTCAGATGGGCATGCAACTACCTCGCACAGGTGCCACCAGCCCCTCTGCAACATTGTGGGAGACAAATGCCCCCACTTCACCATGCAGTGCCCAAACTGCCAAGACGCACACGAAGCCTGGGATCGCAAATGTGTTGAGCGTCAGATCCAAAAAGCTGCGAATCCCCCTAAGAAACGCGCCCAGACCCCCGCTCCCCAGACAGCGGCGGTGGACTCCCCTCTCAGAAAGGCGGCGGACCTCATCCGCTCCATCCCCAAGGACCGCCTCGGCCACCCCAGCCGGGACATCTCGAAGTACAAGGACCTCGAACTAGTTAAGAAGTTCAGGCTCTGGGCCCTCTTCAACGAGCTGCCCCTGATCGTTACCTCCCCAACCGGGGACGTATCATGGTCGCCCCCCCCTGGCGCCACCTCAAAAACCCTCTTCCTCCCACCTATTGGCCCCGTCCCCAATGGTGCTTAGGCTTGGCAACATTAATCTCCACCAACACAACCGGGAATTAACCGTCATACTGGATCGCGCATCGGACACCCATCACGTACTGGTAGTCACAGAACTACCCTGGATCAGAATAGGAGCAGGGAGGAAAGGTGCCCCCAAACACCGAGACTGGGTTCTCGCCCTCCCTCTCTCCCCCATGCCGGCAGACTCCACCCCCAGGGTCGGCATTTACGTCAACAAGAAACTCCTCCCTAACCACGGACTCACCGTGAACCCCAACACCTTCGCTTCCCCTAATGCCGTCCATGCCACCATTTCGGCACACGGAAAGCGGATCAACGTCTTCGGCTTCTACTGCCCCCCAAGCAAGAGATCTGTCTCAGATGAGTCTCACATGCTTCAAAAGATCAGAGCCTGGGACGTTCCCCTGGCTGATTCAATCATTATGGGGGACTTCAACCTCCATCACTCCTCCTGGGACGTCACTGCGGCTGACGACATCAAAGGAGAAGCCTTCAAAGATTGGGCCAATGACGAAGGGCTGTTCTTAAAAAACGACCCCTCGATTCATACCTTCCACCCGGCTGACCCCACCAAGAAGCCTTCGGTCATTGACCTCACCCTCACAAACGCGAGCCTCCAACTCAATTGGACCACATCCTGGGAAGTGGACGCCGTGATCGGCCACCCCTCCGATCACCTGGGAACGCGCCTCACTATCCACCCTCGCTTCAAGGAGCGCTCCTCCAACAAACCCCCCAAAACCTACCGCAAGGGAGCGATTGATTGGACCATCTTTCGATCCTCCCTCCAAAATTGCCTCTTCCCGTATAAGCACCTTCTTAACAGGGACGAATTCCTCCACACGGCAGCCATCTTCGGATCAAACCTCGAAATTGCCCTGGCCTCAGCCGAGGGCCCCACATCCAACCGCTCTACCCCCCTCCCCTTCTGGGACGTAGAGCTCACCCTGCTTTGCAACGATAAGGAGCGTCTGGCCAGGGAATATCGCCGGCTCCCCCGCTCACACCCGGACAAAGCCAAGCTCATGGAAGAACTCCACATCGCGCGAAGTCGCTTCAAGGGCCACTTCAACGCTGCCCAGCGTAAATACCTGGACCACCTAATCGCCACCACTCCAGCCGATCAGGTGCATCGCCTCTCCGGATGGGGCCTCGGTAAACGAGACTACCCCTCCCCCCCTCTGGTCGTCGACGGAGTCACCGTCTCCTCCCCCAAGGGAAAAGCTGAGGTCTTCAGGAAGGCCTTCTTCCCCGAGGCACGCGCCCCGGTTAATATCCCTATTATCCCCGAATTGTCTCGCCCCACTCGGCCCTTCTCCCCCATCACCAGGCAGGAAGTAAAATCAGCTGTCTTTGGCCCTTCTCAAAACAAGGCGCCTGGAAAATCCGGTATCGGCTACCGCATCCTTCGGGAGGCGTGGGACATTGCCGAGGATTGGATCTATTTTATCGTCAAGGAATCGATCAAGTCAGGATCCCTCCCGGGAGATTGGCTCGTCGCCCTCGTGGCCGTCATCCAGAAACCAGGAAAGGACGACTACTCTTCCCCCCGGTCCTACCGCCCCATCGCCCTTCTCGAATGCCTTAGCAAGGTGGCCGAAAGGGTCATGGCCCATCGCTTAGCCTATGATGCAGAACGCCTAGGCCTCGTCCCTGCCCAATACTGCGGCCATCAGGGACAATCCACTACTGATGCGCTGGCCAGAGCCCAGTTCATCATCGCCCGCGAAAAGGCGAAACAACGCAACTGCACCCTCCTGAAGTTCGACTTCAAGGGCTTCTTCGACTCGGTCCCGGCGGATGGCCTTACCCAGGCCCTTCGTCACCTAGGATACGATGACACCACTGTTACCTGGATTCAGGCCTTCCTTGCCGACCGCCAAGGGTTGATCAAGGTCGATGGATACATCTCAGAGCCTGGCCCCACCTTCGGCCTCCCTCAGGGTAGCCCCCTTTCCCCCATTCTGGCTACCCTCTACACCTTCGCCTTCCACACAGGCTAGAGACCAACTTCCCGAAGTACGGCCTCTCGAAACTTCAGGACCTGATACTATATATGGACGATGGGCTTATCATCCTATCAGCTGGCCATTCGTGTCACCCAAACGTTGCCGCGGCAGTCAAGGCAATCGATATAATCACCTGCACCGCTGCCGAGTTTGGCCTTTCCCTCGACCAGAAGAAGACGGAAATGTGCCACCTCATCAGTCAGAAAAGAAAGCCTACCCCGGCCCCCCCGGCCGGATCGGGCATAACAGTGGTCGACCACCTTACCTGGCTGGGAGTCACCTTGTCAAACGAACGTTCCTTGCGCCCACACCTGGACAGGGTTCTGAAGAAAGCCAACTATGCTTTCCACAATATTGCGCTTCTCACCGCACAGAGAAAGCTCAAGGCGGAATCATCCATCCGCCTCTACTGCTCGATCGTCCGCCCCACCTTCACATATGGCTGCCAGGCAGGACCCTGGTTTATCCTAGGGGATGTTACATGCCAAAAAGTATGTTTTTTGTCAAAAAATGCCCAATGTCCGATGCAGAATAGTCCGAAAAATGGCCTAAAAATGGCCAGAGGTATGAGGCCGAAAATTGCGAAATTCCTTGATGTCTGATGCAGAAAAGTCCGAAAATTTCCAGTTTGGGACAAAAAAAATGCAAAAACGGGCTAAAATGGTGCCCAAATGCCAAAAAAAATCAAAATAGGGTAGTCTGGAGCGAGCCCCAATGCCGGATCACCGAAAAAAGGACCAAAAATTGCCCAAGGTCTGAGGCCGAAAATATGCAAAAAGGGCTAATGTATTATGTTTTTGCACTGATTTTTTTGCTATTTTTGCACCGATTTTTTCCATTTTGGGATCGGACATTGATAAGCATTAACCAGGGTCCTTGCTAGGCCTGGTGGGAGGGACAGCTTAACGTCTCCAGGAGATTAAACACCGTCCAGAACCGTTTTCTCAGACGGATCACAGGCTGCTACAACTCCACCCGTAACAACCTTCTCAGCGCTTTCACCGGCATACCACCGGTCAACACCTGGATGGACTTCCTCACGGACAAATACGTCATCCAGAAAACTAACATGCACGCGTCCCACCCACTCCGTCCCCTGCTCGCGGACGCTTTGGACCGCCCTCTCCAGGGGAACCCGGTCATCCAACAGGTCGCCGCGGTGATCCTGGACCTCCCCTCTGAGTCTGCCCCCCACCTTGGGGAGGACTTCGCCACCGAGATGCACCTCAGAGTGCCCCCCTGGGAATCCCCCTTTCACCGGGATTCCTCAATCAAGAAGATCACCTTCGACCCTGACCACCCATACAGACCTTTCCACGACTTCCTTCGCTTCTGTGAGGAATCTCAGGTTGCCCCCCTGGTAGCCGAACTTACTCCTTCCACCGGCCCTGACGCCGACGACACGTGGGGCATCCTCCGACTGGGTATCCTCGTCAAACAAACCTTTTCGGTCAAACCCTTGGCCTGTTTAAAAATCTATGGCCACCTTGCCTCCAGACCAGTTATCACAGCCAGCGCCCTCCATCTCCTCCTAAACAACGCCGACTTCGAGCTCAATCGCTTCCCCTCCTATGGACTCCTTGTATCCAACCACCTTCTGGCTAACTGCATATGCGTGCACCCTTCTCGCCGCATTCTTCCTTCACCGCCTCGCGCATACGCCTATCTCGAACAACGAGCGTCCGCCAAATCCCTCTTCGTCACCGCGGTCCAGCAACCCGCCCGACGACTCCGCCCACTCAAGGCCTTCCGCCGCCTCGACCCCCTCGACCCCCTGGTCTTCCCATACTGACACCAGGCTCCCACCCTCGCCCCCACTCTCACATGGCGCAATACCAACGTACGAGGACGTGCGCTGCTCGCCACCTCCCTCTACGCCAATGATATCCTGCTCGACCACTCCGCATCCCTCTTCGGCGCCTCCCTGCGCGTCATCTGGGTCAACATGCGGCCTCGTCGACTACAGGTCCCCATCCCCCTCACCCTCCCTGGGACGCATTTCACCTACGCCGCCCGAGTTTTCTCGGGCCACTGTCCATCGCCGTATTACTACGGCAAGATGGGGCTTTTCGGCTACTCCGCTGCCTGCCCCTGCGGCTTCCCTATTGGCTCCTCCGCCCACATCGCCCTCGCGTGCCCCCTTCGCTCGCTATGGGCGGGTGAAATCGTTGCCCCCCACATTTCAAGCAACAGGTCCTTTGTCCAGGACTTCGACCACTGGTTCCCGCGCCTCTTCCGCTCCCGCCTCCTTACCTGGAGGTGGTTCACAGACAGAGTACTGGGGACTCCAGGTGCGCCTCCCCCATGGCTTCAAGTGGATCAAGATCCCCCATAATCACCACACCATCGACCTCCGAACCGCTATCGCCATCCACGCGTGCGCATACGAGGAATACACTCCCACCGACCTCGTCGACAACCTTCGAGCTGAGGGACTATACGACGTCTCCCTCGCCGACGCCTACTACGACTACTACCGTCTTAGGGCCTCCTTCCGTCACGAACGGGACCCATCCGTCCGCGCCGTTATCGATAGGTACCTCACCAACGCTACCCACCAACGCGACTTCGGCCCAGCAGCCAGGGGATACATGTTCTAGGCCCATCTCCGGACCGGCTCTAGTCTTGTTCCTCCCCTTCCCTCTCACCCCTCCACCTCCAGGGCTCTGGAAGTCCGATTCCTCCATCCCTCTTCCTCTTACTCTCTCTTTCCCTCTTTACCGGGCAACAGGGGATAGTCGTCGGCCCCCTTACCTTCTTGACCCCCATGGACTTACACCTTAGATAGTTTCTTCTCATGGTCACTTCTGGGGCGCGTGCATGTTTCACTCTCAAATTCCTTAGAAAAACTCCTATCTTTCCTTTCCTTTTCTATACCGATTCTTCTCGCTCAAGGGCCTTGGTCTTTGTTACCTATGTAGATTTTTGTACTCCTTACTTAGTTGATTCGTTCGGATTTGCAATGCTACACCCTTTACTCCAAAAAAAAAAAAAAGAGGACTTCAATTCCCCCGCCCCCGCACCTGCGAAGGGCGGCAAGGGCAAGAAGCGCACTCCCGCCCCCGCCCCCTCCAAGGGCGGTCCTGGCGCCCCCGCCGCTCCCTCCACCACCCCTCTCCCTTCGGCCACTAAACCGAAGAAGCCCACTTTCGCCGAGGCTGCCAAGTCCGCCTCCGCCTCAACCCCGGGATCTAATCCCCCGAAATTCAACCCTTCACCCAAAGTCGCCTCGCCTATGCGATCAAAGGCCAAAGACCCCCTCTCTGCGGCTTTCAAACCGCTAACACCTATCGCGCCCGAAGCACAGGCTTCCGGTATCGCGGTCATCGAGCACATTAACCGACTGCTCGCTCCATCTCACTTCCAGCTGAAGGGCTGCGCTTGGTCCCCCTTTGGCAATTTCATCGCGACGCCCCACCTCTCTGAGGATGTCGCCAAGCTCCCCGAGGTCCTTCCTAGGATCCTCCTAGATATGTTCAAGGTGGAATTCCGCCACCTCACCTTCAACAACTCTTCATTTGTTGTCGTTTACAACCTCCCGCTCGGCCCCCCCGGTAACTGGGCCGACCCCTCGACCATCGCCTCGGCCCTAATGGCCCAAAACAACATCCTCGAACCGCTTCCAGCCTCCCCCGGTCGCTGGCTCGCCAACCCCGACCGCCACAAGGGAACCACCGCTTCCCTTCGCCTTTCCTTGTCACCCCTGATGAAGGCGGCTATTCTCCGCTCCGGCATGCTCTTCTTTGATGGGCGCCCCCACCCAGTTCGCGCCTTCACCGCCGCAAAAACCAAACCCAATCAATGTCGCCAATGCTGGCGCCTTGGTCACTCAGAGGCGTGGTGCCGTCAGACCAACCCAGTCTGCGGCACCTGCGCGCAGGGCCACCCCTCCCACCACCACCATGCTGTCGCCCCCAACGCGGCACAATCCTGCGTCCTTTGTAAAGGCGCTCACCCCTCTTGGACTTGCTGGTGCGTCAACCGGCACATTCAGCTTGCGGCCCAGCCGCCACTTCCCAAAAAGAAGCCCACCAAACCGTCGGCCGCCTCCAAAAGGCACGCCTCTAAGGTCCCTGCTGGGACTTCTATTAACGTTCCTTCTTCTACTACCGAGCCTTCGGGCAACGTAGTCACACACTTATAACTCCGCCAATTTAGTTAGAACCAGTTTTTCCTCTCGGGGTCTCATGTCCCCACTGGGGTTTTTCTCTCGTAATCACACATACAAGGGTCTTGGTCCACGTCACCTAGGATGTACTTTAGGTAGTTTCATGCCGACAATAAGAACACCCCCCTTTACCCCAAAAAAAAAAAAAAGAGGACTTCAATTCCCTCCCTACCGTGCAACAGGGGATAGTCGTCGGCCTCCTTACCCTCTTGACCCCCATGGACTTACACCTTAGATAGTTTCTTCTCACAGTCACCTCTGGGGTGCGTGCATGTTTCACTCTTCAACTCCTTAGAAAAATCCCTGCTTCCCCTTTTTCTCTTACTATACCGTTTCTCTCGTTCAAGGGCCTTGGTCTTCGTTACCTATGTAGATTTTTGTACTCCTTACTTAGTTGATTCGTTCAGATTTGCAATGCTACACCCTTTACTCCAAAAAAAAAAAAAGAGGACTTCAATTCCCACCTGGATGGACTTCCTCATGGATAAATACGTCATCCAGAAGACTAACATGCATTCAGCCCACCCACTGCGTCCCTTGCTTGAGGACGCTTTGGACCGCCCCCTTCAGGGTAATCTGGTCATTCAACAGGTCACTGCCGCGATCCTTGACCTCCCCTCCGAGGCCTCTCCCCATCTCGGGGAGGACTTCACCACCCAGATGCATCTCAGAGTGCCCCCCTGGGAATCCCCCTTCCACCTGGATTCCTCGATCACAAAGATCACCTTCGACCCTGACCACCCGTACAGGCCCTTCCACGACTTCCTTCGCTCCTGCAAGGAATCACGGGTTGCCCCCTTGGTAGCCGAACTTACCCCTTCCTCCGGCCCTGACGCCGACGACACATGGGGCATCCTCCGTCTGGGTGTCCTCGTCAAACAATCTTTCGCGGTCAAACCCCTGGCCTGCTTAAAAATCCATGGCCACCTTGCCTCCAGACCAGTTATCGCTGCCGGCGCCCTCCATCTTCTCCTCAACGACACCAACTTCGAGCTCCACCGCTTCCCCTCCTATGGACTCCTTGTGTCAAACCGCCTCTTGGCTAACTGCATATGCGTGCACCCTTCTCGCCGCATTCTTCCTTCACCGCCTCGCGCATACGCCTATCTCGAACAACGAGCGTCCGCCAAATCCCTCTTCGTCACCGCGGTCCAGCAACCCGCCCGACGACTTCGCCCACTCAAGGCTTTCCGCCGTCTCGATCCCCTCGACCCCCTGGTCTTCCCATACCGGCACCAGGCTCCCACCCTCGCTCCCACCCTCACGTGGCGCAACACCGATGTACGGGGACGTGCGCTGCTTGCCACCTCCCTCTACGCCAACGATATCCCACTCGACCATTCCGCTTCCCTCTTCGGTGCCTCCCTTAACGTCGTCTGGATCAACATGCGGCCTCGTCAACTACAGGTCCCCATCCCCCTCCACCTCCCTGGGACGCATTTCACCTACGCCGCCCGAGTATTTTCGGGCCACTGTCCATCGCCGTATTACTACGGCAAGATGGGGCTATTCGGCTACTCCGCCTCCTGCCCCTGCGGCTTCCCTATTGGATCCTCCGCCCACATTGCCCTCGCGTGCCCCCTTCGCTCGCTATGGGCGGGTGAAATTGTTGCCCCCCACATCTCAAGCAACAGGTCCCTCGTCCAGGACTTCGACCATTGGTTCCCACGCCTCTTCCGCTCCCGCCTCCTTACCTGGAGGTGGTTCGCAGACAGGGTACTGGGGACTCCAGGTGCGCCTCCCCCATGGCTTCAAGTGGATCAAGATCCCCCATAATCACCACACCATCGACCTCCGAACCGCTATTGCCATCCACGCGTGCGCATTTGAGGAATACACCCCCACCGACCTCGTCGACAACCTTCGCGCTGAGGGACTCTACGATGTCTCCCTCGCCGACGCCTATTACGATTACTACCGTCTTAGAGCTGCATTCCGCCATGAACGCGACCCATCCGTCCGCGCCATCATTGATAGATATCTCACCAACGCTACCTCCCATCGCGACTTCGGCCCAGCAGCCAGGGGATACATGTTCTAGGAGGACCCTGGAAAACCCTAGGAAATGTGATATGCTGGATCTCCTAATTTTGGGGGAAAAATTCAGATGTCTGGTGCTGGAAAGTCTAAAAATGGTGTAATTTTGGGCAGAGGTATGAGGACTAAAGTGGGCAAAAACCACCTATGTCATATGCCTGAAGGTCTAAAATGCTTGGAAATTGGGGAAAAAATCCTAAAAAATGAAAAAAGGTTAGTCTGGAGCAATGTATGATCCCAAAATGACGAAAAGTCGCACAAAAAACTGACAATGTCCGAGGACTAAATTTAGGAAATTGGCTAATGTTATGTGCCCCTGAGTCGAAATTTGGCTTTATTTACCTCCGAAATTTTTGATTTCCGGATCGGACATATATTAAGGCTTTCAGGGGTCCTCCTGGCGCCCCCGCCGCTCCCTCCACCACCCCTCTCCCTTCGGCCGCTAAACCAAAGAAGCCCACTTTCGCCGAGGCTGCCAAGTCCGCCTCCGCCTCAACCCCGGGGTCTAATCCCCCGAAATTCAACCCCTCGCCCAAAGTCGCCTCGCCTATGCGATCAAAGGCTAAGGACCCCCTTTCTGCGGCCTTCAAACCACTAACCCCTATCGCGCCCGAAGCCCAGGCTTCCGGCATCGTGGTTGTCAAGCATATTAATCGATTGCTCGCCCCATCTCACTTCCAGCTGAAGGGATGCGCCTGGTCTCCCTTTGGCAACTTCATCACGACGCCCCACTTCTCTGAGGATGTCGCCAAGCTCCCCGAGGTCCTTCCAAGGATACTCCTAGACATGTTCAAGGTGGAATTCCGCCACCTCACCTTCGACAACTCTTCTTTTGTTGTCGTATACAACCTCCCGCTCGGCCCCCCCAGTAACTGGGCCGACCCCTCGACCATCGCCTTGGCTCTCATGGCCCAAAACAACATTCTCAAACCGCTTCCAGCCTCCCCCGGTCGCTGGCTCGCCAACCCCGACCGCCACAAGGGAACCACCGCTTCCCTTCGCCTTTCCTTGTCACCCCTGATGAAGGCGGCTATTCTCCGCTCCGGCATGCTCTTCTTTGATGGGCGTCCCCACCCAGTTCACGCCTTCACTGCCGCGAAAACCAAACCCAACCAATGTCGCCAATGCTGGCGCCTTGGTCACTCAGAGGTGTGGTGCCGTCAGACCAACCCAGTCTGCGGCACCTGTGCGCAGGGCCACCCCTCCCACCACCACCATGCTGTCGCTCCCAACGCGGCACAACTCTGCGTCCTTTGCAAAGGCGCTCACCCCTCTTGGACCCGCTGGTGCGTCAACCGGCACATCCAACTCGCGGCCCAGCCGCCACTTCCCAAAAAGAAGCCCGCCAAACCGTCGGCCGCCTCCAAAAGGCATGCCTCTAAGGTCACTGCCGGGTCTTCTACTAAAGTCCCTTCTTCTACTACTGAGCCTTCGGGCGACGTAGTCACACACTTATAACTCCGCCAATTCAGTTAACTCCAGTTTTTCCCCCTGGGGTCTCAATTCCCCACCGGGGTTTTTCTCTCGTAATCACACATTTAAAGGGTCTTGGTCCACGTTACCTAGGATGTACTTTAGGTAGTTTCATGCCGACAATAAGAACACCCCCCTTCACTCCAAAAAAAAAAAAAAAGAGGACTTCAATTCCC
>KL198033.1:27511-43083 GCA_000697705.1 Botryobasidium botryosum FD-172 SS1 | reverse complement strand
CGCATAAGCCTTAGGCTTCGGAGCTACCCCCAATACATGCATTACACAAAAAAAAAAAAAGCCGCTCAGAATGCCCCCCAAGTCCCTCAGAAGTCCCCTAAGTGCCTTACTAAGCTTTTCAATGTGCATCTACATTCCTTTCCTATCTCCAGCTTCATATTAGTTTTATTACAATCAGCCGAGAAGCTCGCCCACAACCCAGACCAGATCATCGTCTCGCTCCTGGTCAATTTCGTCACCCGCGAAACTCGCGACCACTTCCTCCTGGGTATTATAGCACCATTCAAAACGACGCAGAATCCCAAAAAAAAAAAAGATGTGCCCCACAGGACCCTCAGTGTTGTTCCATTTTGTGGCAGGGCAAGGCCGGGCACCTGGCCGCGCGCTGGGCCTTACATAATGAGACAAGTCTTGCCATTGGGTCCGACATTGAGCTGATTGCATAAGCAGAAACTCTGCTTACACCCCCTAAACCTCTACCCAGCTACGTTTTGATGTTTTGAGCTCTCTGAAACATTTGGGCTGCATTAATTGTAAGTATATATCTGGGCTGGAAACATCCCTCCTCAAGTTATGGACTACTACTCTCGTGGGTCGGGAAGTGCAAAATTTTGCACTTCCTGGTCCTCATTATTTGGCTGCACATTTTCTCCTCTAATACTTGCACAAAGGGGGAAATATTTGCCCCACTGAAAGCCCAGCATCTCAGACCTCACCTGCGTGCTGGCATACTCAGAGATGCCCCTGTTCGTGGTGTGCGCTCGCTGTCGCGAATCCGCGTTGGGGGGTCGCGCAAACTGCAGCTGTGCAAGGGAATTGGTTCCAAATTAAGCCAATTGATGCATTTTTCAAACGATCCATCCATAAACATGACCGACCCTGCAGCTGTGCTTCCCCCAAGCACAGCCGCAGAAAATTTGCACTTCCCGGTCCTCATAGGAAAAATTTGAGGTTTCTATGATTTTTATTACATGAGGTGAATTGAAAGGCCAGGATACATAGGATCTCCAAAAATTACGGCGTCTCGCTGTGTTGTGGCCAAGTTATTCACAATCTTGCAAAAACTTTGCACTTCCTGACCTGCGATCGTTGTGGATATTTGCCTCATTACACTTGCATCCGGACTCGAGCTTGCAGACCCGGAGACAAGGTCTGTCGCATTACATAATCTTAGAGTTCAGTAGCGTGGTCTAGGTGCTTCTAAAAGGGGTAATGGAATTTAGGGTCCTGTGGGGCACTCAGATTTTTTTTTTTTGAGATTCCGCATCGTTTTGAATGGCGCTGTAACAATTCCCACAAAATCCAAATGCGAGGATCCCACTACACGACCTTGTCCTTCAAACCCCCCAACACTCGTGTAGTCCAGTGCATCAAGTGTTGGCAACTCGGCCAGTGACAGCCACTGGATTTCGTCATGCCCCGCAGTCGGAAAGGTCTGCGGCATCTGTGCGTCGACCCAGTGTTGTAATCATAATATTTGATATACTATGATTGATAATCAATATTATATAATATAGTATTATGTGAATCAAACATTATGTAATAGAATATTCCAGAAGGTTCTATGATGTATGAGTCATAGCATGAATTAGGAATTTAACTGTAAATCAACAGAGACAAATAGGTATTATAAAAAGTATAAAAGGAGGGCCTTCAGCAGCAGCAAAAATCCCCTCAGCTCTCTGAGCTCACCTCCCCCTCACAAGTCCTCATGAGTGTCCCTAAGAGTCCCAGGCCTTGCTGGCATTGACACAACAGTGTCTTTGGCTCTCTCACTCCTCTGGTTCTTGTTTCCTTTTCCAGCCTTTCTATATATGTTTTTACAATCATCAAGAAGGCCAGCAAGGGCATGGCCCCCCTCTTTGTCATCAAGTGGCTCAGTGGCAGTGTTTCCACCACTGCGGCGTTACAATATTACCTGGGTGCTATCCGCCCCATTCTCTTGTACTCGGCCCCCACGTGGTGGACCGACAAGGACGCCCACGGCTCCAAACTCAACTTGTTCCAGTACAGGCTCCTTAACAGATGTCTGGGCACCTTCCACAACACCCGCTCTTGGGTCACCCACGCATTGGCAGGCGTCCCCCTGCTAAACGCCCACCTCAATATGGTTGTGGAGCTCTATGTCTCCAGAGTTCCATATCACTTCAATTCCCACCCATCTAGATGCATTGTACTCTCCATTCTCAACAAACCACCAGCCAACCCACCCACCATTCTGGAACGATTGGTGCAGTTTGTTTGCACCCATGGCCTCCCTACCCCAGAGATCTATTCGGGTGACAGCGGTTGGACGAATAAGAACAAATGGATTCACGTTTAGCTTGAGCAACGGTAGCTCACCGTAAATGTGTAAGGAATATACAATGTATAGACGGAAAATTTAAATCAATCAAATGCTTACATAAGAACTGCAAGCCACCACGCGTGAAACTGCAAATCCAACAAGATCCTGCACCCCAGCACCCCCACCCACCACCCTTGCTCCTGGATTACCAACGACATCAGGCACCCCCCCCCAGTTTGCACTGGAAAACTACGTCATCCCTCTCCTCGAAGCAGTCGCCCTCATGGGCATGCCCGTTCTATTTGTTGGAATCGACCACAAGAACACACACCTCAAGATATTCCCCAGATTCATGCCCCCAGACTCACCCTACACCTCGACAGTATACACCATCCAAATGCCCAAGCATACTATTGGTGAATGCACCCACACCGCCTTGCTCACCCTCATCGATGCCCCAGCCAACATGCCAGCTCACCTCCTTACCCCAGACATTGTGCTGGTCATTGTGAATTGGGCGCTGGTCAACTCCCTCGTCCCCCCAACTGCCGCACAGTTTACCACTCGCACCTACATGAGCTCGCCAGCCGTCACATCCCCTGCACACCCACCGCTCTCCACATCTTCATCATCAATAAATCGCACATCCTCCACCTGCCCAAGAAGGCCTTCTACTACTGCCCCCCCACCTATGTCCTGGCCTCCTTCCAGGACCACTGTCAGTCAAGATGGGTCACCACCCACAAGATCAAGCAACTCCTTGCTCAGTCCTTCGCAGAGGACGTCAAAGAGCATATCCCCCAGGACCACATCTTCCGCACCTTTGGCCTCATTCGCGACGCCATCAACACTGTCTACCCCAGCTTCATCCCGCTCCAACGCCCGGCCTCTCAGACGGCCACCCTCGCATGTCTCACCTCAGGACACACCTTCATTGGGTCCTACTACAAGTCCAGAAACATTCCAGACACAGAGGTTTCTTGCCCGTGTGGGATGGATGTCCAGGACATCCCGCACGTCTTCCTCAACTGCCCGATAACGGTGCCTTTCAAACACCTCCTCGACAATGACGGAGATCTCAATACTTTGATCTTGTTCACTGACAAGCTCAACTCACTCCTTGAGTGGCTCAAAGCCACCAACACCTTCACCAAGCAGTTTGGCTTGGTAACGATTGGGACTCCCCCTTGTGGCCACAGTCCACCACCTTCTCCCCCTGTTCTTAGCATAGTGGATTAGGTATCGCCTCGTTCCCCCCCTCTGTTTCATTCTCTTGTTAGTCATGTAGGCTAGATCTCAGATTTAGTCACCCACATAAACCTTAGGTTTCAGGGCTCTAATATACATGCGTTACAAAAAAAAAAGACTTCAATTCCTCATCCCCCTCTTCCGTTCCCCCATCATCCCCAGAGATTCAGACACCTCATCAACGAGGACACTGGCTCTGTCACTGTTGGCAAACATGAAACTTCTTCTAAAAACTTCCACGTTCCTCACCTCCTCACTCTTCTGCTCCCATCGCCAATGGAGTTGTCATCAACCCCCACCCCTGCCCCTAGTGGCACCTCTGCATCCAACACCCCTCAGCTGATCTCTGTCAGCACCCTCATCAAAAGAGTTGCCAAACTCAACAAGGACGTCTCAACCCACCCGTCATCCGGCCCTGTCGTCGCCTGTGTTGCTGCCGAGCTCCTTGATCTGCTGTGCGAGACAACGAACCTCGTCGCCCTTAGGACTATGATCCTAGACCACCAAACCCTTGGACCTCTCCTCTCCCCTGCTGTCCTTCCTTCCTTCTACCAGGCTCTTCAGCGGATTGAGGAGTCAGTTTCCCGCCTGCACCCACCCCACCCCCAGCTGGCCCCTCCCAACACCCGCCCAAGGAACCCTCCCCCGGCAACCACCCCAGCAGCCCCCACACCCCCCGCTCCTGCCAAGGCCACCCCATCCACCACCTATGTCCAAGCAGCACAGGCACCTGCGGCGCCTGAGCTGCCTAAGCGGAAATTCAACCCCTCCCCAAAGGTTGCCTCAGCCTATAGGAAGAAGAAGAACTCCCCCTCGCACCACAGTGAGACCCTCTGGTCCCCGTCTGCCCCCAACTCATTTGACATCAGCACCATCCACTCAGGGCCTGCCCCCCTCACTGAGATGAACACTCTCCTAGCCAAATGTGTCCCCCCTTGTGCGCTCAAGGGGCTACAGTGGACAGACCGCCGTATGGTCCTCCTCACCCCCACCCACCCTGAGGATGGAGATATCCTGTCAGTCCGCGCTGCCGACGCCCTATCACAGGTGTTCGGTGGCCATTCTTTCACCCAGTTCTCGTATGGCCCCTTGACGGGCATCGTTTGCTATGGCACCGCCAGAGGCTCTCCCACTGACCACGACGCTGCCGACACCCTCAACCTCCTTTGCGGAGGCCTCGGTCTGTCCCCTTCTGATGTCATCCCAGCAAAATCTCGCTGGCTGGTGACCAAAGGTGAGGAGAAGACAGCTGCCAAGCCTTCTTTCCTCATCCACCTCACCTTGAATGAGACAGCCAAAAGGCTCCTCGCTCCCAATCCTCACTTCATCACAGGAGTTCATTTTTCCCTAAAGAGTTCAAGGAAACTGCCACCATCCCAAACCAGTGCCAGTGCTGCTTCAAGGTGGGCCACTCCACCCCAAAATGTGGTGCCCTCACAGTCATCTGCGGCATCTGTGGCGAACAACACACCACCTCTTCCCACACGTGCACCCAGTGCACCATGCAGGGAATCCCCTGCAAAACTCACCCCTCCCTCAAATACGCCAACTGCAGAGGAAATCATGCCGTGTGGGACCCCACATGTGTTGATCACATCATCCAGTGAGCCGCTCAGCCACCAAAGAAGAAGCAGGGGCCTACCAAGGCCACCTCTGCTCCCTCCTACCCCATTGCCACGTTCATCAGGGCCATCCCCCCTGGCAGTGTTGGTTACTCGGTGAAAACAGCCTCCCTCAAGGATGCCAAAATTTCCCAACACTCCCCCCTCTGGTGTACCTGGAACAGGTACCCCCTCCCCACTGTCAATGCCTCCGGGCATGTCACATGGACCCCTCCCACCCCTGGCCCAGGTAACTCCAGGTTCCTGGCTGCAGCCGCCCCAACAGGTGCGATCTAATGTTAGACACCAACAAAATTAAAGTGGTCAATGTCAATGTCCACCGGGGCATTGACCACCTCCGCCTTGCACTCAGTCTAGCCCAGGACTCAGTACATGCCATGATGGTGACTGAACCTCCATAGTACAACATCAGCACTGGCAACATCAACACAGTTAAAAATAGAAATTGGACCACTGTTCTTCCAATAAACCCTGTCCCCCCAGGTGTCCAGCCCAGGGTTATCCTCTTCCTCAACAAGGCCCTCTTCCCCGACCATAGGGTTGCCACTAAATTTGGCACGTTCAGATCCCCTGACATGCTCCACGCCACCGTCACCATCCTCAGGCAAAAAATCAACTTCTTTGGCATCTACCAATCACTGACCATCAACCACCCTTTGCAGGTCCTCCAGAAAATTCTCGAATGGGAAACCCCCATTGCCGAGTCCATCCTGTGCGGAGACTTCAACATCTCACACCCAGATTGGGACGCCACCCAGACCCGACCCCATGACTCCACCTTCGCAAGATGGGTCAAGGACGAATCCCTCACCGTCGAGAACGACCCCCATGTCCCCACTCGTATCAGGCAGAACCAAGACCAATGCGATTCTGTTATCGACCTCTTTATCACCAACCCCTCCTTCAAAGCATCATGGGACACTGTGTTCGCTCTTGAAATAGGCTTGGGCCCCCTTGCCGACCACTGGGCCACCTCCCTCACCTTCTTCCCAAAAGAAGGCATTCCCCACACCACCCAGAGTAAGACAAGGAAGACTCACACGGACTGGACCAAGTTCCACACCACTCTATGCGACGCACTCCACGATTTCGGCCCAGCGCTCCAAACCGCTGACCCCAGGGTTATCTCCCACATCCTCACTTGTGAGATGTCCTGGGCCCTCACCATGGCCTCCTCCTACTTGAAAGGGAAAAGGAAGGACCCTATCCCCTACTGGTCTGCGGAGCTCACTGCGGCCCACAAAGCAATAGATGCTGCCTCCAAGGCTTACTCCAAACTCCCTCGCCAACACAAGGACAAGGAAGCTCGACTCTGGGACCTCAAGGACTTGAGGAACCACTTCAAGGGCCTGTTCAAGGGCGCTTGACACAAACATATCGAGAAGATCATCCAGGATACCCCCCTGGACAAGGTCTTCAAAAAACTCGCTTGGGGCCTGGGCAAACGCAACTACCCCTCCCCCCCACTCAACACTCCGGATGGTATTGCCAACACCCTGGAAAAGAAGGCGGAAACCTTCCATGCTTCCTTCTTCCCCCCAGGGCGTGACCCCCCTGATCTCACTCCCCTCCTCAAATTTCAAATGCTGGAGCAACCGTTCCATCCCATCACTCAGAGAGAGGTCAAAGCTGCGATAGGACCCTTGAAAGCCCTAATATATGTCCGATCCAAAAATGGAAAAAATCGGTGCCAAATAAAGCCAAATTTCGACTCAGGTGCACATAACATCAGCCAATTTTCTAAATTTGGTCCTCACACATTGTCAATTTTTTGTGCAAATTTTCGATGTTTTGGGATCGGACATTGCTCCAGACTAACCTTTTTTCATTTTTTGGGATTTTTTCTCCCATTTCCAAGCATTTTAGACCTTCTGGCATATGACACACACTGTTTTTGCCCATCTTAGTCCTCATACCTCTGCCCAAAAATGCACCATTTTTAGACTTGCCAGCACAGAACATTCAAAAAATTTCCTTAAAATTAGGAGATCTGGCATATCAGATTTCCTAGGGCTTTCCAGGGTCCTGCTGCGATCTTTGGCCCATCTCCGTCTAAAGCCCCTGGATTGTCCGGTATAGGTTACCACGTCCTGAGGGAAGCCTGATCTGTTGCTGAGGACTGGATCTTCTTCTTCGTTTCAAAATCCATCGAGTCCAGCATTCTCCCATCGGCCTGGCTAATTGCCTTAGTCGTGGTCATTCCCAAACCAGGGAAGGCCGACTACTCCACCCCCTGGGCCTACTGTCCCATCTCCCTCCTCAAGTGCATCAGCAAAGTCACGGAGAGGGTCCTTGCCCACTGATTGGCCTTTGAGGCCGAAGAGCTTGCTCTGGTCCCCGCCCAGTTCAGCAGTCACCAGGGCTGATCCACCTCCAATGCCCTGGCTAAGGCCAGGCTAATCATAGAACAGGAACGCGTCAAGCAGTGCTACTGCACTTTGGTCAAATTTGATTTCAAAGGTTTATTCGATTCAGTCCCTGTGGAGGGAATGATTGAAATCCTCCGCATCCTCGGCTTCAGCGCTATTGTCATCCGCTCAGTTGGGTGAAGGAGCATCAGGAGGTTGAGCGGAAATTTGAGACTTCGAATTTGTCGCTTTTGACAGTTCCAGATCTACCGAAACCATCAGAGAGGTGTCTGTCGGAGTAACCGGCATGGTGTCTGGTTTGGAGGGGAAGGACTCTTCGTTGAAGATTACATCTCGAGATATGACGATAGAGCGGGTCTCTCAGTTCCAGAACCTGTAGCCTTTAGTGCCAGGTTCATACCCTACAAACGTCATCACCTTGGAGTGAGGCTGGAGCTTATGATGATTGTCCTTTGGGACGTGAACATAGGCGAGGCAACCAAATACACGCAGATAGGACACATCGGGTTTGTGACCCTTCATCCAGCGCTCATGTGGTGTCTGCCATTTGTGGACCTGAGTGGGCGACTGATTGTAAATGTGCGCGGCGGCAGAGACTGCTAGTTCCCAAAAGCCATGGGAGAGACCAGCAAAGGTAAGCATGGCTAGTGCCTTCTTGACAATGGTGTGGTTCCATCGTTCTACTCTGCCATTCATCTGAGGGGAATATGGTGCAGTTAACTCATGGACAATTCCCTTTGATGCAGTAAAGGCTGTGAAGAGCTTATTTAAAAACTCTCTGCCTTGATCAGTACGAATGCGCAGTAGTACCTCACCAGTCTGATGTTCAGCCCAAGCAATGAAAGCAATGAAGCACTCAAGTGCCTGGTCCTTGGTCTTGACGAAGTATACCGCACCCATAGACGAGTAATCATCTACAAAAGTGACCATATACAAGTTGCCTTGAATCGAACACGTGTGCATAGGGCCATCGAGATCCGAATGGATCAAATCGAGAGGGCGCGATGCACACTTTCCTGAGCCAGGGAATGGATCGCAATGGGATTTACCAAGAGCACAACCTTTACAGGGATGTGAGGAGGACTCAGCTTTGGTATCCAAATTATATCCTTTTACACGATCCAGAAGTTTGCCAAGAGTTGGGTACGCCAGATGACCAAATCGATGGTGCCAGTGATCCACAGAGACAGGTTTGGAGAGCGAAGAGGAATTAACTGACGGGGGTTTGGTCTCTACGTCCAGCCAGTGTTGGCCTTGGTGCTTAATACCAGAATATTGCAAGGATATAATATTTGTGTTGAATATAACTTGATTACTCGCTAACTAGCTATCTGGCTTACTGGTTATACTTGAAAGTATTTGAGAGATGAGAGGAGTGGTTGAGGAGTGTGGATTGTGAGGATGAAAGGATGATTGGAATGCTCAGAAAGCTTCCTCCTTTTATACTGTTCAGAGGTGGTCTGTGCACTGTCTATGTACATGTGTGTATAGCAAGATACGCTCTAAGTGGATTTGATGACTATGTACTAGGGCATAGCACGAATACTGATATTCGTCGAATACTTCCGTGAATACATTAGTAACCAGACCCTGAATACCGGGCTTCGTGAAACCGGGTATTCAAATCGCATCCGAATAACGGGTAGCAACTACCGTATTCATATCCACCTCAAAAGTATTCGTGAATACTAGTATTCGCGAATACGAGTTCATATCCATAAGGCCCCCACAAGGCGAAGGTCTGTCGCGTCTGCCATAGTCTGCCAGTACATCTAACCACCTGCCACCTCACCCATAGCTCCCATCTCGCGCTCACAAGCCTCACACCCCACGGCCGCCGCCACCCACACTCGTTCTCGCCGTTCTCCGTCCGATTTTTGTTCGCCGCTGTCTCCTACTCTCGCAGTCCCCATCCCTGGCTCTCGTGGTCCCCACCTCTCACTTTCGCGGGCCCATGGATCCCTGTCTCACGATCTCGTGAGCTCTCGTGATCGCGTTCTTTATCTCTCACAATCCGCATCTCTCGTTCTCGTAGTCCTTGCCTCTCGCTCTTGCTCTTGCACACCCTCACGGTCCCTATCTCTCGCTCTCGCGAGCCTCAAGCCCACATGTAGGTATATCTTATTTTCTTCATGTTCTCACATAATACTAATATTCTCCACATTCTCCTCACTCCCATCTCGCGCTTGCACCCTACAGCCATCACCAACGACCTCTCGCGGTCACTCTTTTCGTGACCCTGCCCGTGCTCTCTTTCTCGTGGCTCATGCCTTCTCAGTGTCCGCCCTCGCGCCTTGCGCTTCCCACGGCGCCTATCTCGCGGTCACTACTCTCGCGGCACTCTCGTGGGCATCGATTTCGTGGCTCACATCCTCGCCCTCCTCGCAGCCACCACTCTCACAAGCACCGTTCTCGCGGTTTTATGTCACCCTCGCCCTCATCCTCGCGGTTTTATTCCTCACGGCCCCCATTCTCACGGCACCCCCTTGCACCCACCACTCTCGCGACCTCGTTCTCGCGGCTCTTGTCCCGTGATTCCTGCTCTCATCGCCTTTCTCGCGGCTCACGCCCTCGCGGCCCTTTGCCTTGCAGCTCCCTATGGCTCCCGCCCTCGCTGTCACTATTCTCGCGGCCCCTGTCTGGCGACCACTCTGTCGGCACTCCTGTGGTCTCCGGTCTTGCAACTCGCGCTCTCGCGCCCTTTGTCGCAGCTCACGCCCTCACGAGCACCGTACTCACGACTCTCGCTCACGACTCCCGCCCCTGTTCTCGCGGTTTCGTCTCCTGCGGCCCCCATCCTCGCGGCGCGCGCTCGCGACCACATTTTCGCATCTCCGCTCCATGGCTCTTGTCCTTGCCCCCTTTCTTGCGGCTCGCGCCCTCATGGCCACCATCCTTGCCACACAGTCCCCGTTCTCGTCTCGCGGCCGCCGTTCTCGCCGCCCTCTTCTCGCCGCCTCTATTCTCCTGCCCCCCGCTCTCGCTGCCCCAGCCTTCGCCTTGCAACAGCTCCCTCGGCTGCGGCCACGATTCTCGCCTCGCGCCCCTTGTCACGTCTCCCATTCTCGTAAGTTGCGGCCCCGCTCTCCCCTCACGACTCCTGCCCTCGCTGCTTCATTCTCGCTGCCCCCATATCACGACTCCCGCCCTCGCGGCCACGGTTCTCACGACCCCCGTTCTAGCTGCCTCCGTCCTCGCCTCGCTGCTCCCGTTCTCGCTGCCCCCATTTTCATGGCCCGTTCTCATAGCTCCCTCCTTCACCGCCGCCGTTCTTGCTGCCTCGTTCTCGCAGCCCCCATCCCTTGCTTTCGCGGGCCTTGTGGTAATCTGGAGGTCATCACAACCAAGATAGGACACCCTCCCTTCCACTCTCGCTTCTCCCGTCTGTGCACTCGCGGCTGTCACTTCCTATTCATTCTCTTCTTGTGTACATGCTTTTACTCCACTGTGATTAACTGTCTGTATATACCTGACCCTCCTAAATACATCACAAGTTTAAATCATCATAAAACTAGTGGGATAAGTGAACAAAAATGAGCAACATAGGAGATTTCAAAGTCCAAGCGGTCATTCCTGCCACCATCACAGCCACATAGGACTTTGTGGCCAGAGAATGAATATCCGCGAATATGTGATATCCGTGAATACTGGACCCTTGAATCTGTGTATCCATGAATACTTGTATTCATGAATATCATGGATCATGAATACAGTAATTGTGAATATTATTTTCAGATGAATATGAATATGAATATGAATATTCACAAATACTGGGTGAATATTTGGAGTTGTGAATATGAATAAGTAATCTTGCTATGCCCTAGATCAGATTGATAAGAGATGACGCAAAATGGCGTGATCAGTGGATGACTGATGCCAAGCAAATGATGAGTGATCCTTCTCTAAGAATAGATGATAAGGAATGAATGGAATGCTAAGTGAACCGAATAATGAAGAGAGAATCTCCATAAGGAAAGAAGAATCCATAAGGAGAATAATTAGAAGCATAGGCGTTAAGTTGTAAACTCAACAATACGCTCATGAAGTGCACAGATAAGCTATCTCACTATGCCCACTTTTTGTCATTCCATGCATTCACCTTAAACTTGATTTTGGTGCATCATGCACACAGCGGCAGCATATGTAATTACTAACCACGGCTGTTGGAGGTATATGGAGAGACCACCCTACCCCTGCACAATTGGGGTGCTGGTATTGTCAAAGTCTTGCATATGGATAACAACTCATTGGGTGTTCGTGAGATTGACTGCAGAGCTACAGACGCGGATGAGGGCGGCATGGCTCGAGAGGAGGGCGACTTTAGTGAGGCTGACAACAAGGATGGAGCAGTATCAAGTGAGCGTAGCTGCTCCCCATCTCCCACACTGGTTGCTGCGGCCCCTTCACCTAGTCCCATGACTCCAACAAAAGCAACCAGCATCTCCACGCCTCGGCAATCTTCTCCTGCTATCCCTGCCTCCAGCACTACTCCCCTCATCTCCACATCATCTCCATTTGTTCAGAGCAAAGACAGCATTCCACCCCCCCGCCCAGAGGCACCAAAGGAGTGTGGATGAGGCTGATCCAAGCCTCATCATCACCACAAAAGTATGTTGTTAATGCTGTGGGTAGCAAGTCTCGAATATTGACCCCATATGTAATATAGCGCGTACACACTGTCTCAGCGTGCGTTCAAGATGGGGAGCAAAAAAAGGCACTGCAGAAGCCCAGCAGAGCTGCTGCAAAGTGCAGCAAAGTAAGTTTCTCCATACCCAATGCCCACCACTCCTCTAATTTCTTTGAACAGCTTGAGATTACATGGACAATCTCCTTTGTGGCACCTGATTCCTTGCTTTTTTTCCAAGCCACTTGCTCTTTTTTCTCTATTCTGCTTGTCTTTACCTTGTCTGCCTTACACTGTAGTCCTATCCAGGCTACCAATACACATCTTTTCGCACTTCATAGAAACCCAAGAATGAGTAAATGTGTGATTATGTAATAAATACTAGCAACTGCCTTTTTGCCACCCCAGACCCAAGAAAGGCATGGCATTTCCCATTACAAAATGGTTACAAAGTGGTTACAATCCAGCTTAGAATGCTGTTTCACACATCACCAGTTTTGCACCAGTTGTCAAGAAATGGTGATTTTGTCCCCAGTTTTTCCCCAGTTTCGGACAATCAAACTGGTGAAAATGTGGGATAACTATCCAAAGTTCCATACCATGTTTTCACCACATCTTCACCTTTATATGTCACTAAAAATTATGGTGACCAATTTCCCTCAGTGGATGGTGGGGGTACAGGGTGACAATTAGGGCATGGAAACAAATAGTTGAATTGACGAATAGATTCCGAGGAGTCAATAGTAGCACACCCTGAATGTCAAACTTCGTGGTTTGGCCTATTCGTTTCCATATGTGAATTGGAATAGAGAGTCTGGATTCTCCATTCATTCAAAAGTCATTTGTGAATCCAACTATTTGTGAATACAAATAACTATCCAGATTTTCATAGGTCACGTAGTCGTGCACAGCCAGACCTGGCCAGACCATGGCCAGAATGCGCTACTGTCCACGCTCTCGTCACTCATGGTATTACCACCGCCTCCCACAACGGCGACACATACGTCAGCTAGTCTTGCTTTCTCATCTCTATTTATGATGCTTGGAGATTCACATTTTCTCGCAAATAGGCAACATCAAGGTGCAAGAGCAACATCGCTAGTTACATAGCACGCCAATGACACAACGCAAGAACAACGGCTCAGAAATGGTGGGTACTGGTCGACAACAGATGAATGGTAGCAAGTGGCGACTGTGAACAAGTGACAATGAGAGTCACCCAGACGAACAACGACGAAACTGACCACCAGGAACATCAGACAACAAGCGACAAACGAAGCACTGGCCGACCGAACAAACAAATGAACATGGTGCACGGAGCAGCAAAAAACAGCCACAGGTGCGAGGAATGACAGTGACAGATCACGAATGACACGTGGCGGCTACCCAGCAGATCGTGAGTGACGAACGACGGACGACAGGCCGTCCAAACCGACCACATCAACCCACAGCCGTGCTCCATCAGTGACGGCTGAACAACGAGTACGCACGCACAACAGCAGCAATGGGTGCACACCACGAATGGGGAGCTCCAGGATGTATGTGTCTCGCCTGCACTTGTACTTACGCTCGCGCTCACGCTCAGTTTTGCTCTCACCATCGTTCTCTCACACTCTCCACGTGCTCTTTTTCCCCCAATTTGTGTGCATCAACGGCTTCCCAGCTCCATCTGTCTCACAAACGTGGTTTTCACTGAACAACCCACCACGGCTTGCGACAATGCCCACTCGCGACCACGTTCGGGGTCACACATTGACAAGGACGGCGATGACAGGAAGTACGCACCGCCAGCAGCACGCACATTAGGCAGGTACTTCCAATCACATACAACGAGTGACAACGGTGCCTCGTCCCCCCAGCTTCTCACTTTCTCGTATTCCCGAAAACAACAAACAGCGGACAACAAACGGGGCGCTTGCATCGGCTCTCGCACACACGCACCCACTTGTAGCTGTGCTTAGTGTGCACACATTAGCAACAACGATTCGAACGAAAATGACTGTGGAGGTGCATCCACGCCATCTTGCAGCTCCCTCTCCATCTCGCCCTCTCACTATCTCGCAGTGCCACCCTCCATTTTTTGCAATACCACGGCCCCCTCGCCCTCTCCAATCGCAATCCCGTGGTCTCATCACCTCGCCCACTCACGAAACCGGGGTTGTGTTCCGCGACCCCCCAGCCCTCTTGATCTTGCCTCTTCGGTCTTGTCCCCTCGCTCACTCCCGATCCCGCGGTCCTACTGGGCTCCACCCACTCGCACAATTGCTCCCGCACGCGCTCACAAAGAAACGCCCAGTCGCGTGTACACGCTCACGTACCCACTCCCACATTAATCCTACGCTCTTGCAGGAACGCACACCTATGCAGGCTATCCTGCAACTATGCCTCCCATAAGGCCTCTGGCATGCTGCCCTTTTATTTGCTTGTGCACTCGCTTACCCTTGCGCTCGCACATATGCACACAGATGTATGCTTATGTGCGCACAGGCTTATCCAGCCATTTTCTCAGCCTACATGTACACACTAATTTGGGTAGTGAATGAGGCTTCGGACTTACAGGGTGGGCCGCAGGCGTGCACATAGCTGGTTTTCTTCTTGCGCCCGCCTCTTTTTTCCGTGCTTCTTTTTTCTCCTTACTTTACATGTATGAGTAGGTGGATGGACTAATACTGCTTTAATAATTATAAAATCCTTGCCACTGTCTTGAGTGAAAAACGATTGTGAGCAGCAGCAGTGGGACTGGGATGTTTTTTTTTTCCATGACCGCTGCACAGCCGCTTTCTGTGACCAGTACTGCTGCTGCGTGAATATATTCGCGACTCGCGATTGATTTGATTCCAGAGCTGTGTCACTCTGGTGTGTTTTGCATTCATGAATATGGTCATTCACAAATGATTATTCATGAATATTTTTAAGATAAGATTGAGATTGGGATTGGGATTGGACCCTATAACACCTGGATGTCCCCAATCCTGGTGCAGGAATAATAAATCTTGTCCTGCCCTAGTGACAATGATGATTTATGGGGCAGTGTGAGGGTATTCCAAAATTTATTCCACAAAAGGTAGTAGATGAGTCTGGTGCACTATTCACAGCTGTTAGGCACTTGAATTAGTATCCCAGCATCACCAGGGGGGGCCAAAACGGACATGAAATGGTCAAGTTAGAGTGGAAATTTGATGGGGTACATACACCTTCCCCCCCCTGAATATAGCACAGTGGCCACTGAGTAGATGCAAAATTGTGCAAGCGTGGGCATTTATTAGGTATACAGTCAGCCTTGGGCAAAGGAGGAAAGGGAAAGCTTGGGCTTTGATCAGAATAATCATAAAATTTGATGCTGTCCAAGTATTCTGTGTATTCTATGTACATCAGCCTGGGATGAGAGTGTTGTGGCAATCAGATTTGAAGAGTGCATAGAG
>KL198033.1:3944-15242 GCA_000697705.1 Botryobasidium botryosum FD-172 SS1 | reverse complement strand
GAGCGATGGCCGTAAGACTCGAGAATGGCGACGCGGGGCCCGTGCGCGTGAGGTGCGACTGCCGTTGATTGTGTTGGGTGAGTAGTGAATCGGATGACAGGTGGCAGATACTTGCTTTGTGGGTTTTAGAAATGGGAACAACGGATACGGAAAAGGAGACGGGAGCCACGAGAACGAAGAGAAGGAACGAGGGTGGAAGCCGCGAGGACGAGTAATTGAGAGGTGGGAGAGGACGGCAGATTATGGCAGGGAGAGGACGGCAGATTATGGCAGAGAGAGGCAGACCGATGCCACCTTTCCCTCGCGGTGGCCTTGTGAATATGAACTTGTATTCACGAATATTGGTATTCACGAATACTTTCGAGGGGAGTATGAATACGGTAGTCGCTACCCGTTATTCGGATGTGATTTGAATACTTGGTTTCACGAGCCCGGTATTCAGGGTCTAGCTACTAGTGTATTCCCGGAAGTATTCGACGAATATTGGTATTCGTGCTGTGCCCTAACCCAGACACATGCAATAAACCTCGGATTTATATCCTCACAATGCTATACTATTTACTAGGCATATATACTGGTGTTTATTCACTATCTATAGGCTCAGGATTTACACCATGTAAAGTCTGGGTAAGGGTGCACAAATAATTGGTAAAATGTGGCCTATCCAGTAAAAAATGGACTGGGTTAATGTGGACAGGTAAAAAACAGAATCCTCCATTAAAAATGGACCTGTGTCTGTTTGAAAGGACCACATAAGCAAATTCCATTTTCTCTGAAAGCTCTGAATCCAGAGGTTTCCAGAGATTTCCAGAGATAAACATCTGTGCCACTTTGCTCATGATTGTAATTGTATACATCCATTTACACCCCCTCAAGATATGCCTATTAAGGATATAATCAAGCCTAATTAAGAGATAATACCTTATATGTGGCCCATGTAGGCTAAAGTATCAGTTCTGCATTTGCTCTGAAAATCTCTGAAAGCTCTGAGGCTCTGGAAGCTCTGGAAACCAATGTGGATCCAAGTGGCTCTCTGAAAAAAGGTACATTTCTGAACTCTGAAGGCTCTGACAGCTCTGAAACCTTCTGACAGTACTGTGTCAGAGCTTTCCAGCAATTTTCAGAAAATTTACATCTTGCTGATGGCCAGACAGATTAAATCCATTCTTTACCCATAGTTTCTGTTTTTCACGGGCCATTTTTTACTCAGTGTGTCCATTTTGGGCCCCCCTGGTGATGCTGGGATACTAATTCAAGTGCCTAACAGCTGTGAATAGCACACCAGACTCATCTACTACCTTTTGTGGAATAAATTTCAGAATACCCTCACACTGCCCCATAAATCATCATTGTCACCCTGTACCCCCACCATTTGCAACCTTTTAATTTCACCCCAGTGCTTTTAAGGTACTTATAAACCCCCCAAGCATATTTTTATTGTAGCCCAGCCCCATCTATGATGTTGGCCCATGTAAATTCCCAGGTCACTCTTGAAAACTAGTGATAACATCTATACTTACATATGTATGTGGGCTATCTGGTGTGATTACAGTGTCTTTTTTGCACCCATTCAAGCAGATTATTATCCAGACCATCTCCCCACTCTTTTCCCCTGTGATTGTACATGCTGCTGCAGGGAAAATCACCTCCAACTGCAAAAATGAGCCTTGAGGAACTATGTGACTAAGCAATACAAAGACCATACACACTGTGCCAAACACCACAGTTCCTCCAGTTGCTCATGGAACGAGCAGCCTCCCCAAGTTTGTTGAACTGGGAGACTAGACGCATTGTTAGTACGACTGCAACTCTCCATGCAACATGTTGGGGGTGATCAAGTAAATTGCATGTACCTAGACGTGTCGTTAGTACGACTGCAACTACGTACATTGTTTCAGCATGTCTTCTCAGCTCTTCGATAGTGGAAACCAGTCTTACCTCTCCACACAGCATGTTGGGGGTGATCAAGCAAAGAGGAAAGCTCCGGTGTTGAGTCCGTATCCTTTGTCCCCTGACTTTCAGTCTCTGCTGTAGTGGGGAGTGCCAGGGGTCCTGCCCTGGTCCCAGCAGTCTGTATCCCGGATTGCATCCAGAGTAGATAGTTGAGCTCACTCTTGGGCTCTGGTTCTTCACCAATACACTAGTAGAGTTCCCCAGAGCTGGCAGCCGTGGGCTGACCAGTCCACTGCCTCAAACTCATTTGTCCACACTGGATTCCAACAAAGTTAGACCCTTAGAACAAACAAAAAGCCACACCATACAGGACCAAACATAGATGCTACTAGAGAGATTGAGGCTAGCAACACAGAACGAGCAAATGGGTAGGAGTCTGGGTCTGCAGTGACTTGTACGCATGATCGCGACGCTGCATAGTCTCGTTGCCAACACTGTGCCGGCTTATGTCATTGGCACAGCCCCTTATCTCGTACCGATCGTTGTAGTAGTAGTAGTAGTAATCAATTAAGGTGCTCGAGGCGCTTGAGCGCCTATGGTGCACCGCTGCAGATCGGGTAGTTACATGAGTGCTTGGTATCCGAAGTGAGGTGAATGGGTGTATACGCGTCTAGAAGCCTTCCTGCCGGGTTTGGCAGGGGAATACCGATCGTTGGGGGTATGTTGCGTTTAGTAAGGGCAGATCCGCGGGGTAACAAAAAACGAAGATAAAAGACTTCCGGAGGTCCGGTAGTCGGGGTCGACCACCACACTTACAGTAGTCCGGATTCTGGGAGCTATAAGGTGCGCTTTTCGCTCCCTGAATAAATCCGGCAAGTTTCTGCGCGTCCAGAAAAGGAATTCGCTGGTTTTTCTGCTTTGAGTCGTTCCCAAGGGTACCAGGAGAGGCCCTAGTGTGATTCATGAATGAAAGAAGAGAATGTCGACCCCAGCGCGCCGGTTCTTCTGCTCCCACCACCACCCCGCTCTTTGCTACGGTCTCTCCTTAATTTCCTCGATCTCTTGGTCTCTTGGGCTGGCCTCCCGTCATCATTCTACTGTTCATTGTCTTGGCGCTGGGGAGCCATACATCCTTTCTCTTCATTCCTCGCAAACACCGTGGTCCTCCGGAAGGTGCTAAGTAATGCTACATCGAAGGGACCTCTACGAAATGTCAAGTGCGGCTGGCACACAAATCATATCTGTAGAAATCTCGTCTCCATCGCCTGAATTCACCAGCTTGCTTGTATGGCAACTCCCTTTGCTTGAGCGAACTCCAGCTGATCAATATCCGACCTCGCAGGCAGTAACAGTGCTCGCTGGCGTGTTCTTGCTTGGAATATTGGGATTTCTTGTAACTATTATTGTGCGCCATGCGCTTCCCTCTTCCGCGACGTGCCAGTCTTACGCGTTTCATTAGATCAAAAGGGCACTGTATGTTAAACAGTTCCCCGAAGTTACTTTCTTCCGGACACACAGTGCTATCTATGTGATCTCGCTCCTGGTGTTCAACGTTGCCCAGGCAGCAAGTACCGTCATGAATGTGGAGTGGATAGTAAAAAGGAACATTCAAGTAGGACATTTCTGCACGACTCAGAGCATAGTGAAACAAACGGGAGATGTCGGGGCTGCGTTATGTGCGTACCTCCATTCCTTCTGCTTACTTACTCTCAAGAAACTGAAATCCCGGTCCCCTCAGCATCACTCGTAATTTCTTCCCCACTTTTGCATAGCCCAACTGGCCGTGATCTCATTTACTGTCACTAGGTGATCCTGGCCCATATCTTTAACGTAGCCTTTTTCCGTATCAACATCAGGAGTAGAGCTGCGTTTGGCATAGTAACGGGCGTCTGGCTCCTCACTGCGGCGGTGATTGTTACCGGCCCCGCTTTCCTCCAGGACAGTACTGGCGAAAAAGGCCCAATTTTTGGAATATCAGGTTAGCATTGCTTACCACAGCCTGGCAGCACGAAAGAGTAGTTATCGACCGTCAATCAGGTTTCACTTGCGGGATATCAAGGCAGTACTGGATTGCGCAGTTTCTCCTTGACGGCTCCTCTGTAAGTGTTTGAACGCTCAAACACCATTCCTCGCCTGATATCGTACTCATAAACTATATCAGACAAGTCTTGTCATTGCGCTGGCCATCCTTTTCTGTCCTATGATATTTCTCCGCACACGCGGGACGCTAGTCGCAAAGGGATGGTGTATCGGCTTTCGCTCATCAAAATCTGACTCCCTTGTCCAAGCCGAGTCGGAAAATACCAATGTGCAACTCATGGCCCTTGTGAAAGTGCTCATATGGTACGCACAATCAACCCCCCTTCTCGCACTAAGAGCCATCGCGAATAAATGGCCATCACGAAAGGTATCCCGTGACGTACGCGATCTTGATGGTTCCGACGGTACTATGCCAACTTGCTATAATCCTCAAGTTCAAGCTGCCATACCAGCTCATGGTCGTTGCTTCTGCGTTTATCTCGTTTTCTGGTACGTTCTTAATTGGATATCCGGTATTCAAGTCTTCTAATTTAAATTGGCCCCTTTTCTATAGGCTTCGTGAACGCGGTTCTACTCTTCGCAACCCCGTTCGTTGCACTCGTTTCTTCTTCCGTATTTTGAACGCTGACCAGCGTAATTCTAGGACCACTAAATATCTCACTATGCGCTTCGCCCTACCTCTCCCGAGTCCAAGCTCAGACCGGTCATTCACGTCTGCCGATGCCCGGAAGAGCCCCGCGATAGGACTGAACCTCCCGGCTGACGGATGGAAAGTTGACCTAAACCCGTTTCCGCCAAAGGAGGGCCAAGCACAAAAGGCCCAGAAGGAGGCAGAGGAAGAGGAAGAGGAAGATTCGAGCATCGCGTACCTCAACACCCCCGATCCAAGTCCCGTACGCGCGGCGCCGGCGCCGGCGCCGGCACCCTCGCGGGCTCGTGGACCACCTGGATTACCAGCGGGACCACCGGCTCGTCCCACGAGGGAATTGGTGCCTATCATGAAGCAGCGGAAACCGTCGTATGCTTCCCCGCCGTCCCAGCTCCGCATCCCAGGCGCCGGCATCCCGGATCCCTCGCGTCTCCCCAACCCATGGAGCCCTTCGCCGTATGTGTACGCAACACCGCGCAATGTCAATGTTGGCGCGAACGTGCCCGCCGCCGCTCCGCAGAGGAATCTGAATCTGAGCCGGGCGCCATCACAGCGTAGCGCCGTCTCCGCGTCCTCCGCTTATTCCCAAGAGGGCGAGTGGCTGCTTGACACCCGGCCTCCCGTACCCCTTCCTCCTTCCCGCGCCGCCCCCGCCTCCTCGGCATACGCCCCGCGAACCGTCCGCTTCAATCTCCCAGGCAACTCTGAGGGTATCCTTCAAAAGCCCCGCCCCTTTGATCGATACCCCGTCTAAGCGCGCATAATGCAGAGTTGTTGCTGCTTGCCTCATGTTCTGTCCCCATGCCTTCTTTCCGACTTCTATGCCTCCACTACGAACTTACGCCCGCTTTTCTTGCTTTGTCTCTCTCTTTTGGTCTCTCGATTCTCTCATTCATTCAACTTGGCGCCTCTGGGAGGCGATGTCATACTGCGTGGACCCCCCCGCGCTCTGCACATATGATTTGTTGTCTGACCCTAGTACCACCGCACACCGCCCCCCTTTGTCCGCTTTGCTTCCTCGTTCGTTTTCTTTATGCTTTCTTTTTGTTACGGCGTAACAGTATATGTATATAACTATGTATTGTGTCTCATCTGATCCGATTCAGATGGTAACTCATCGATCATCCCAAAGGTGTCCGCCAGAGCTGCCAGCGCGTACGAGTACAAACAAGACAGCGTCGCCAGAGACGGTTTGTAAATGAACAACGGCAGACATGCAGTGTCATTTTATTGTTCAAGAACAGGAAAGCCCGCGCAGTGCCATGACATTGTAGCAATATCCATCTGTCAAGCGAAACCATGGCTCGTAACCCTCGTTTAAGATTGACTTCTCATTGAGGTATTCGGACGGGGATGTGACGAGAAGAGAATGGATTGTGATGCTGAACGGAAATATATAAAAAGCGGAAGATAACATGAGGTATATGTGAGGTATCGAATAAGATGCTGTAAATAAATCGAGTTGACGAGCCGACTAAAAGAGCTTGTCCTCGTCGGACGCCCACTTTTGAACGCAGACTTTGTCCTAAAAAAGAAATCATGATATGAGATGCTGAATACCTAAGACTTGTACTATGATACTTACGACCCTTCCGATGAGGTCCTATAAAGATAAGGGTATTCTCAGATCGGCACATAGCGAGGATGATGAGAAGGTAAAGACGCACGTCGGTGGCAAATCTGTTCTGGACATCGGCTTCCACCATGACTTGAGTGAAGCGCGTTGTAACAGTTTGCCAGCCATTCTGCAGCTGCTCGATGACACCGGCGACAAGTGGATCTTCCTTGTTTTCGGAGGACTATAAGGGGTACTTTGTTCAGAACTACTGCTCTGAAAATAGGTACGCGAGAACTGCATACTAGACGGTCCAATAGATACTAGAAGGAGAGTTGCCATGTTAGATCGTGGATGTAACTATAAAAAATAGCGTTCGGGCTTACTTGGGCTTCGTCGATCATCCTGCGAGAAACAGAAAGTTCCAGTCGGGCCTTGGTGTCGAGCAAGTCGAAGAGCGTGAGGATGAGCTGATGCCGGGCTTTCGTCATGGCAGGGTCTTCGTTATCCCTTTGGCGAGGCTGAAAAGCAAAACGCCGATTAGAGATGCACACTATGACGACTTAAAAAAGTAGATAACATACGCAAGCGTTACCAAGGTACTATACAACATTGAGGTTGATTAGTATATGGGTTCGAGAAGTGTAAATGCTTGGGCCATACCCTGGTCTGCGCAAGACGTTTGCGAAGCTCCTTTAGAACTTCATGTTGATGGTGGCTCTTGTCTGTTGGATTGCTCAATCGAAAGCGGAGTCGCGCTACAACTTCATCTTCGTCATCTGCGGCATCGGGCTGGGGCAGTGTGATGATTATGAGATCGAACGAGGCCTGGGGCAGACACAGCGTACCAATTTTGCTTGAAGGAACTACGGCAAAAATATGAGCTATTATGAAATAGTCGAGAGCGGAAGGTAAGGCACACCTCGATCATAGCTTCACTGATTTCACATCCTGAGATAATCTGAGTGCGCAGAGTTACTACGCGCTAATAACGCGTCGCGACGCGCCCTAACGTACCTCATGTCTGTACAGGTGAAGTTGAGCACCAGGTGGCTACGACAAGGATGCGAGAAGAAAAAAGGCTCACGTTATTACCGGGGCAGGAGGCTCCTCGGGGACTGGTTCTGGCTCGGGCTCGGGCTCTGGCGCAGGCTCGGGCTCTGGTTCAGGCTCTGGCTCTGGCTCAGGCTCGGGTGCTGCCTCTTCCTCAGCAGGAGGAGCTTCTTCCTCTTGGGTCTCTTCCTCTTGGATGATTTCGGGCTCGCCTTCGATGTCAGACATGATGATACGTTATGGTCGTGAGCGGATAGGCGTGAAGATGGGGGAGAAGAGAAGGGCAGTGGTGGGGGTGGAGCTCCTAGATGTTAGAACTTTATATCGCGAACGCGTGGAGTGTAGAGTTTGACGACAAAGACAAACAACGGACAAGGGACTGGAAAGTTTTCGTCTCAAATCAGGCAACAGGGCTTTGAATTCTGGGAGTTTGTTGCTAGCCGGCTATAGATGCTCTCAAAAAAAAGTTCAAACGAGCTCCTTTCTGTGGCGCCTTTATGAGCAACACACGTTCTTTCACAAAATCATGGGGGCCGCTGGGCGTAACTATCCAACTCTAACGACGCGTCAGTCACATGACTTTGTTTGTCGCACCTAAAACGTGCTGACCAATCGCATCGCGCATCCGCCACCGGCTCCAGCTCGACAGCAGCAGTCCGGATCTTGGCGCTCAGCTTTCTGTGCTCTACATCTTCGGCTTCGAAGATGTCTTTATGCGCGCACGTATGCAGGCACACACCCCAGTACGCAGGATATTATAACTACAATTATTCTTTCTTGACATCACTGGTCGCCGCCTCTTTCTGGTCGATATTATGGGCAAATCTCGGAGTCTCCAAGAAACGCGGCTGGAAACTTGATGAGACCACCTACAAACCACTGTATCCATATAGATACGCGACTTTTTCACACCACTACCACTTGCGCCATCGACATGCACAGGTGACAGCCTGCATCACGTCGGGGCTACCCTCCGGTCCGCTGGATACATCGTTGTGACCTTAGGCTTCATCAATGGACTTCTTGGATCAGGAATTGAGTGCCAAGGGATTTCCTGTAGTCACTCCGCGTTTGCTGCCTGTGGCCGCTCGCACGCATTTGCAGCGCCAGCACCGAAGTACTCGTCGGTGCTCTGGCGGGCTCATTGTATTTTATGTAAGCTCGCGTCACGTTCGTATCAATGCTGTTTCTATTGCTGCTGCGGATCTCCTTGCCCTTTGATCGTGATGCATGACCTATGGAACATGCATGCGCTCATACATACATATAATGGCGTCATGATTCGGTGGTACATGGCAGGAGCTCAAGCCATGGGCCCGTGTACATCGCCGATAATGGACACTGACATTTTTTTGCTCAGGAATCATCCAGGCATATTTGACACTCTTCATTAGATTGCAAAAACGCACAAAGATGCATGTAAATGCGAATGGACGCGAATGAATGTGAGCATGCGGGGCACCCCGGTTGGCGATTCCCAGTTCCCAGCGTCCCCACGTCCTATTGGTACTTACCTACTACTCTCCCCCCACTCGGTGTTAATCGCCGATGCCCAGGCTCCTTTGGCATCGGTGATTCGAGCCCTCCCCGACCCTGCATTGCATATCATCTATATGTTATGTTCGGCATCAGACTCTTCAGCCTATACCGCACGATGGCACTCCACCACGCTGTGGTTTACTCCTGCAGTCTAGTCCCTCGCGAAGTATTTATTCTGATGTTTTGTCTGCTATTGGATAGGGGGCCTGCCCATTATCTATCGACTCCAAGCCGCAGCGTGAACGACTGTCCTTATAGGTTATTATTCTTGAACTTGGGCCACAAGCGGCTGCTCCATGATCCTGGAGTATACGATAAGGGGCTGATCAATTCTATGCCAGCCTGTCACATTCCATCGAGGTTACCTCCGCAGCTTGCAGAACTTGCGCTCCCGTTTTCGGGGATCAATTGGTCCTTCCGTATACTTTCCTTGCTCTAGACGGCGGGCTCACTCACCGATGCATGAGCGCGGCGATACTTGTCATGGAGCTGCGCCGCCCGGCGTAATCCTGGATGCCGTGAGCCATAACAGAACCCAGCTAGTATCCGTATATAAAGAGCGCCGGGCTGTCGAGTTTTCCGTCAGCTGCACCTCAAGCACTCAGAGCCATCACCACCATCTAGTTCAAGCATCATGACTCTTCAACCTGTCTTCCCAGAAGGCCGCTTCCGCCTCAGAGCCGTGACGACCAGCGACCCCGATCCCGGTATCGGGGGGGTGTTTGCCACCGGCGGCGACCCATTCCACGTTGTCACTACCGCTCCCCACTCCCCGCCGTTTGCTGACAGACAGACTGTAAGTACGGGTCAATCTGGGCCTCATGCCCGATCGATCATCTCGCGCTTCAATCCTGTTCAGTCGCTCATGCGTCCTTCGTGTCTGCAGTGGGATATTGTAAAGAACAAGGACGAGGACACTTACAAGATCTACTACGCGGGACAGACCCCCCACCCAAAAGAAGGGCTTCATTACGCGTCCCTCGACGCAGGCGCGCCCATCGTTCTTGGCTCGCCCAAGGATTTCACTTTCGAGCTCTGGCCCGGCACAGACGTATATGTGTATGTCTTTCTCCTACATAGCAGTAGCCCTGCGTCTGTCTATACATCACAAGTCTGACTCTGGCCATCCGGGTTACCGTAAACGTAGCATCCGCCCCGTTGGGGCTCCGCCGGGTCCCGACACTGTAGTTGGAGTTACGGAGCACCCGGGCCAGCTGACGCAGACGGTCAGTTTATCTCAAGGCCTTAAAGTATCTTTGGTTTGAAACTGACCCATTGTTCGTGCCTATTGATAGCTTGTCGTCGGGCGGCTCTTTCCCGGAACTCCTACTCAGCCTAAGGAGGTCAGGCCGGCGTGGAAGCTCTACCGCGCGTAGGATATCCGAGTCCCGTCGCATCTGGCCCTCACACAGCGCCGGTGGTCTATATCATTTTCATAAGATTGTTGTTGAAGTAGGCCGTTGAGGAGCAAATTTAAGCTGAGAGAATACTATGATTGGTGTTACTCTCGTGTGAGGTGATTCAGCTACAACTAGTCCGAGATGCGGGGTTTCTGAGACGCTCTCCGTCTACCTTTTTAAATTACTGTCATTGCAACTCGGGTATCCGCTTACCCCGGTGGTGGGCCGCCACAGCGCACTTGCTGATGGGTTCCATGAAGCTCTAACTTCTATACACGCAAGTCAAATCAATCAATATCTCTACAACATCCTCCGATCACATCAAAGATCCTTTCACCTAGCCGCTACCGGTTATTCCAACGCTAAACTATATACTGTCCCGGCGGTTTTCTTATAACCGGTCCCGGAACACCTTAGACCCTGTCCAAAACCTTATAGGGACTGTCTCCATAGATGTGCTTTTGGTCGAGAGTTTATAGATCTCGTCCCACGCTCGATGGATCCTCAATCGCTGCGGTAGATTTTCCTATAGTATCAATCCAATTCCACTAAAAATGCCCCGAGGGTCAGGAAAAATCAGCTGCGTTTATGCACACTTGGGGTGCTACCGCCAATATCACGTGACTTGTACATAGCATCACCACAATAAGCAAGGAAGCTACCAGCCCAATACCAGCCTTTCCCCCAGTCACCTGAGCCACATGACTTTGGGAGCTTATAAGCTAGCGCGAGGGGTGCCCTCGCGCTAGCTAGTTAGCTATGGTTGGGGGTTTTCGCATGGCCCCGAGGGCTGGCCCCGGGGTTATTACTTGAAATGGTTGACATGTTTGGCGTACATGTCATATCGCAAGCCGTGCGCCGAGAGCCTCGGGTAGTACCAAGTCCCTATCGCTGACACGGCCACTCACCACCACCGGAAGCAAACACAAGGCATCGTCATCGTGGCCGCCGTCGCCCAAAGGGTCTTTGACGCTGTCGGCAACGACGACAAAGCACCTCAAAAATTTGCTTCAACATATTTTTTGCCAGCACAATGTACTTATTTCTGTAACCACATATATATTTATATGACTATCTATTCACATGTAAACTAGCTATAGTATGGGGGAGTAATATTGATGGTTTTTGTAGAGTATTCTGTGAATACCGCTGCAACAACCTTGTGGATT
>KL198032.1:426513-547173 GCA_000697705.1 Botryobasidium botryosum FD-172 SS1 | reverse complement strand
TATGCTGGATCTCCTAATTTTGGGGAAAAATTCAGATGTCTGGTGCTGGAAAGTCTAAAAATGGTGCAATTTTTGGGCAGAGGTATGAGGACTAGAATGGACAAAAACCACCTATGTCATATGCCTGAAGGTCTAAAATGCTTGGAAATTGGGGAAAAAATCTCAAAAAATGAAAAAAGGTTAGTCTGGAGCAATGTATGATCCCAAAACGACGAAAATTTGCACAAAAAATTGACAATGTCTGAGGACTAAATTTAGGAAATTGGCTAATGTTATGTGCCCCTGAGTCGAAATTTGGCTTTATTTACCTCCGAAATTTTTGATTTCCGGATCGGACATATATTAGGGCTTTCAGGGGTCCTGCTGTACCCCTAAGGGGGCAGCTGGTATATATACATGAAGGGTGGAAATAGGAGTGTGAAAACTAGTGAATGGAGGTGTCAGGAATGTATGGACATGAGGGAAAGAAGCAAAGGAACAATGGGGAGGGGTTCGGGCAGAAGCCCGCGCGCAGGGAGTGCTAGTCCAAGACTAGTCGGAGAAATAGGACAAACTCCGGACACTCCGGAGGGTGAGGAGGGGCATGGAGTGGTGTGGAGGACCTCAGAGTGATGGTGGCTGCGCCCAGTCCGGAGTCCGGAATTGGGTAGGAGCAGAGCAGAGGTCCGGACCTGGTGTGCGGCATGTCGAGGTCGTGACAATTACTATTAATTCATTGCTTATATTTACAAAGGAAGAGAAAGAGGAGAGGATTAGGGAAGATGAAGGACTCAGTATAACATGAAAACATGCATAAGAAGCAGGAGGATCAACATATTGATGTGGTTCTCCATAGCCTTGATGTACTTGGTGGGATTTGCAATAAATTTGGCATGTAGTGGTGTCCTCTAACTTGTGTGAGAAGATAGCCACAGTGAGTTTCTTGTGGATATCCAGGACCCTGGTTTATGCTTATCAATGTCCGATCCCAAAATGGAAAAAATCAGTGCAAAAACATAATACAGTGAACACCGTGATCATGTACGACTGTGGTTCCCTTACATGTACACAGGTTTACAAAATCACAGTACGGCAAAGCTAAGCAAGAAGCGATTGTCGCACGACCAGATCACCGTTGTGGGTATCCGCAAAGGATTTTTGCAGCTCTCGAGCCTCTCCTATGGCTCCAGGGATCTATGAGACAGCCCAATCATCCATCCCCCCTCACCAAAATCAGAGCGACCAAATTCTGGCATGTTTTTTCAATCACAAAAAACCAATTACATAACCATTTTCGATTGCTGTTGGTGGACTCGCTTCCCTTACATGTGCACAGGTTTTACATGATCACTGGTTTACAAGATCACGGTGTTCACTGTACATTAGCCCTTTTCGCACATTTTCAGCCTTGGACCTTAGGCAATTTTTGGCCCTTTTTTCAGTGATCCAGCATTGGGGCTTGCTCCAGACTACCCTATTTTGATTTTTTTTGGCGTTTGGGCACCATTTTAGCCTCATACCTCTAGCCATTTTTAGGCCATTTTTTGGACTTTTCTGCATTGGACATTAGGCATTTTTTGCCAAAAAACATACTTTTCAGCACGTAACATCTCCTAGGATAAACCAGGGTCCTGGATATCCATCTTCTTGGCTGTTTTAGCAGGACCCTGGTTAATGCTAGTAGATGTCCAATGTTTTTGTTTGGTTCAAAGATTGGCTCACTGTGCCACAAATTTTGGATGAATCTTGGTAATGCACTAATGAAAAAGGTGCATATAAATGGCATATAAATATGCCACATTGGGGTTAGCACAAGTTTATGCATAGGTGGCAGAGAAAAATACCAAATAAACAAAGGACCCTGAATGCCAAACAGCCAGTTTCCAAAACAGTAATTTGTCACTTTTTCCACCATCTATGCATAAACTTGTGCTGATCGCAATGTAGCATATTTAGATGCCATTTAGACACACCTTTTTCATTAATATACCACCAAGATTTATTGAGAATTGGTGGCACAGTGAGCCAATCTTTGAACCAAACAAAAACATTGGACATCCACTAGCATTAACCAGGGTCCTGTTCTAGCCTTCCAGATAGGGCAACTGGCAGCATTGGCCACTATGGTAGAGTCTGAGAACAACTTCAAGCACTAGTCAACATTCTCAAGTCACTCCACAAGACAATTGGTACGAGCCATGGCATGGTCACCAGTCCAAATGACCTTGGATGACACACCCTCATTGGGCACCTGCTTCTCCACTTTCCCTTTGTGCCCAGACAGCACCTTTTTTGCAGATGGTTGCTGAGTTTTCTTGGACATGGAGGAAGAACATCAAGAGGTGCAGTGGTTACAACAGATAGGGGGAGGTGATGGCAGCAAGGTGGTGGCAGCAGCAGACAGGCAAGAGTGGCAGGGATGGCAGGAGGCACGACACGATGTGGACAAGCATGGATGGACTCTGGAGTATGATAGATCACCAAATTTACTGAGTGTTTGACTCCACTGCTGCCATTCAAGTGGTGTTTTGGCTGGGCCTGCTAAGTTGATTCGCAGCTTTAACTAGTTGCACAAGAATGGAACTGCAAATCCATTCTGAGCTCCCTTCTCAAGCCATTCAGACACAGAATGAAAACATGATGGACTTCAGAATGACCTTATAATGGCCACTCTGGATTCACTGTGAATGCCCCTATTACTTGAGACTTGCACCACTTACCAACTATACGCTGTCATCAATGGATACTGCCTCCTACCTTCCCAATGAAGTCACACAGGCTGGCACTTCATGCAATTAACCACATTGCATGGGCCCAGCCACTTGCACAATAGAGACCTTGTGTTTATGAAATTTTTGTTTCTGGGTTTGCGTTTATGGTCCCGGATGCAGATTTTTGCACCATATATGGCAGATATCTTACATCATCCTCTTGTTATTTGCCATATATGGTGTAAAGATTTGCATCCGAGACCATAAACGCAAACCCGGAAACAAAAATTTCATAAACGCAAGGTCTCTAATAGCTTCTCACGTTGCCATCCTAATTCAACGCTAGTGTACGTACATATGAACAAGTGGGTGACTATATCTATAGGAAAGAGTAAAGCGGAGAATAGAGAAAGCCGGAAGAGCGGAAGAACGGGGGAGCGGAAGTACGAGGAGGGGAGGAGAACGGGAGGGGTGATAATCAGATAACCAGATAATCAGATGAGGGACCGGAAAGTCCTCTTCTTCATCCCTTTCGATATCCCATGCCCAGGCGGCCGATGCACGCCCACCGCCTGCGCCAGCCTCTTCTCCTTCAAATTGTCCGTGCCAAACTTGAACGGATTCCTCCCGCTCGGCTTCTGCGCTCCCGGCGTGCCATACGCGCTGTACGGCGAGGACAGGTTGGTCGATGGAGACGAATGGGCCACGAGCCGTCGACCGTTCTCCCCGCCGTCGCCCTCGCTCCCGGTGTTCTTGTGCTTCGCTTTGGCTTTGGGAGTGACTGAGCCGTAGAAACTTGCGGCCGGGACGCCAGCCTGCGCCTTGATCTTCGATGCAGCGGCGGGGGACGAAGAGGTCGAGGCCTGCGGAGCAGCGGCAGCGGCAGACACAGGCGCACCCACATCCTCCGAGCTGTCCTCGTAATCCACGAGTCCGCCCAAATCCGCGCGGTTCATCCCAACAGGCCCCAATATCGTCCGCTTCGCACCCGCGCCAGCGCTAGTACCAGCGGTGCCGGAAGTAGACGCTGTCACTGTCGCCGTCGGCCTCGTGGGGCTGACAGACACCGCTCTGGCAGCCTCGGCAGCCTTGATCTTATCCGCTAGCGCGCGCGCCGCCGGATCCGGCGCAGGCGCGATCGGCTTGAATTTCTTATTCGGATTCGGGGACGACGACGGGCCGGCGCGCGCACCCACATCTTCTCCCCCCTCCGCACCGTCGTCGCCCTCTCCAGGCTCGACGCGCTTCCGCTTCCCTTTGTCCTCGCTCACACCCGCACCTCCACTTGAACCGTTCACCCCGCTCGTCCCAGCCACTCCCTTGACACCGCCGACCCCGTTCAGTCCGCTCTTCAACACACCCTCCAACGCACTCCCCCGTTCCCGCATGTAAAACAACAAATACGCATTCTTGAGCCCGAGCGGCGACCGGAAGGCCGGCGACACCGACTCATCGTTCATCTCGAACCACTTGCCCGACGCAGACTTGATGTGCGCGTAGTAGTGTCCCGAGTGCGGGCCGCCGCCCGCGTGGGATATCACGCCGTACAGGACGTACCGCGGACCGAACTAGGATCGCAGGGATTCCGAGGAGAGATTGAGGTGAGAGAGTGCGGGTGGGTGCAAAGAGCCCGAGTGGGACATACCTGCCCCTCGCTCATGTACGGCGCTAGCGACAGCCGCTCGTCGTACCTCACAGGATGCGTAAGCTTGCTCCCCATAGGCGTAAACCGCTTCAAATGCACCGTCAACACCTGCGGCGCGTCGTGCAGCGTAAACTGCTTCTCCGCGTTCACCGGCTTCTTACACCTGTCAACAAAAGCAACGATAATTGCGATACCCCGGTTAGTCGGTGAAATTCACAGACACCTAAGATTGAAGATAACCGACACCCACTTTTCGCATTTGTACTGATCGTCCCCGGACAACTTGTCGATAGCCACAAACTCGCTGATGGCCTCTTTGACGCTATCCGACCGCCGCACGTCGAGCGAGAGATCGAGGAAGGAGTCGAATGTATCCGAGGGGTGGTGGCACTTTTTGCACGTGACGCGGGACCGCAGGCGGCCGCCAAAGATCTTGTGCACCCATGTCGTTTCTGCTTGCGCAGGCGGGATTTTTGACGGGGGTATTCGCCTAAGTATGCACGGGAATTCCGAGTGAGTGGAAGAGGGAAGGCAAGAGAGTATGAGAGAGGTTGGCTTACTGGGGGTTGTTGGCAAGACATGATTTTTGTAGCGCATCTATTGAGTACCGGAGGAACTCCTGCGCGTCTTCTTGACGACCCCGTCTCATATGCTTGGCGATATCTAAAGCGATCAAACGAGCCATAAAAATGAGGGCTTGGAGCACACTATACAGTCAAAAGAACGCACTGTTCAGGTTTTTAATGATAGGGAACGGACTTGAGCTCTTGAACCTCCCCTCATGTGAACGTACTGCGACAGTGCGCAAGTCGCACGCCATGCAGAATCCCCGGGCGTAACCTGTCCCCCAAAAACGGACCGGTTCAATTGCGGAAAAGGCTAAGAATGATGAAAAGATGAGTACGGGGGATACGAACAGTCATTCTCGGTGTGCCGGTTGAGCATGTGGAGCAGGCTGGGCGTGTGGAGGAGACACTGGAGGACGGAGTTGAGGAAGCAGGTGTTGCCCTGGTTGGTGAAGCCGCTGCCGATTTCAACGCCTTGAGGCCAGACAGTGGGGATGACGCCTGTGTGGAGGTGAGCGATACGGTTTTGGGGAGGTGGTTGGGTTGGGGGTGCTGGTGCTGTTGATGGTGGGGCTGCTGATGTCGGTGCCTCAGAGGTGCTGCTGCCTTTTGTCTGATAACAAGCTCGTCAAGTTTGCGCGGAGAGATTACAAGCATACATGGTTTGGCGCACCTGAGATGGACCAGCGCCATTTGTGGCAGCGTTTTCGGGCAATTTCGAATCGTCGATGGGCTCGTATTTGCCCTCCGCGATATTCATTCCCTGGACCCCGCCGTCCGTGAACCGTATTGGCCTCGAGAGGAGGTCGGCGAGCTGGGTGACGGTCTTTCCGAGAGCGGGGCTATTGAATATATCGTCTGTGCCGGTTTTGTTATTATTATTACCAGTATTGGGAGCGGATTCGGCGGGGGAAGCGGCCTGGTTTTGGGTGTCGTCTTCGGCGGGGAGGGGAAAAGAGGGTGTAGATATAGGCGGGGGAGAGAGGGCCATCATCATGGCGGGCGGCGGGCGTCGGGGGTGGGGGCGACGGCGGGCGGCGAGGGCGAGGCGGCGGAGGGCGATGGTGGGCACTCGAGCACCAGTGAGCATGAAAATCACTGCTCTTGGCTTTGTTTGGCCACGGGTGGTCGCCCGCGTTGAAGCTACTTGGTTGCATCCGGGATCCGGGGTAAACAAACTTGACGCGCGACCTCGAACGGCGCGTCTCACCACCACGTTTGAACCAAAACCACTTTTTTGTCGCAGTATTTCGACCTACAGGCTCTTTGCATCTCAAAATGTCAACCCCAGTAGTACGAGTTTTGTGTGCTGCCCGTCACTCTTTGTGCGGCTGCTGTGGCATTTTCTAAGGTGTGAATTGATTTAAGTGACCAGCCCAACCGTGCGCACCGGTTATCGGTTGAATGAAGCCGACAAGGTCGATTCCTACTTCCAGATCAGTTGGTGGAACGAGAAAGATTGCCCGATCGACGTATGCTGCGCTTCCAAGGTGTGAGAGGAGGTAAGAGAGAGCTTGCAGCACTCAGCAATACTGCTTGCTGCCGATATGAACGTGGCAACTACTTGGTCATGACGATCGGCTCAGGACACGAACCACAAGCGCAAGGGTATGTAGCAACAGCCACACTTGCTCTGCGTAGCTATTACTAAGGGCCGGAAAGACGTATGCAATGGCTTGCACCACTGAATTGGAGACAATGTACATATTCAAGGTCGGGGAATTCTGCCCAGTACGTGTAACCCCGGGTGTTGGAGACGTAAAATAAGCGTGGACAGCCTTGGGGGGGCTGAGGCCTAGCTTAGGTACTCGCCACGGCCGCCGACGCGTCGCTGCTACCTACCATATCTCCTATCGATGTCGATGATAGTAACGATGATGATCTATAAGTAGAGAAGCTAGTACTCGCCCGGTCATACCAACGCGTGAATGGGCAGAAAAGTAAAGCTGTTGCGGCCAAGCAATAACAATCGCAAGGGAAAGTTGTCCGCAAGGGGAGGACGGCACGGCGCGGCAAGAAACGCGCTAGTACGTAAATGGCTTACCTAATGGTTAATAGGTGCCCGTTTTTCGCAAACGGCAGCCACCCGCTGCGAGTTAACGACCACGCACCGTTCGAACTCGCTGGGCTGGCTCTGACGCTCCTTATCGACCACCGCGCAACTACTATCTTATTGCCCGCAGGCCATGGCCACCAGCGCAGAGGCCACCAGTCTCTTCGACCTCACCGACCTCATCGCCTCCAACGGCAACGCCTCCACCGTCTACCCCTCCGAGGACGCCCTCCTCACCGCCCTCCAGTCCCGCTTCCGCGCCGACCTCCCCTACACCCGCCTCGGCCAGTCCACCCTCGTTCTCGTCAACCCTCTCAAGCTCCTCGCAAACTCCAACGACGCCAGCGCGACAGAGTACCTCGAAAAGTGCTACAAGGATGTCGCCGACCCCTCTGCTGCCGCTCGCCTCCAGCCCCATATCTACGAGCTCGCCGCGCGGGTCTATCTCATGATGCGCCGCCGAAACGAATCTCAATCTGTGGTCTTCAGGTCAGTTGCATGCCAACGTCACCCTATTCCTTTACATTGTTAAATTCCACGTGACTTTCTTAGAGGAATAACGGGCTCTGGGAAATCATACGGCGCCCGTCTCTTTTCTTCTCAAATTCTCCGCCTCTCCACCCACTCCAAGCGAGAGGCGCGCCTCGCCGAATGCATCAGGGCATTCACCACCCTCCTCGAGTCCTTCGGCCACGCCAAGACCCACGCCAACCCCTCTGCCTCTCGCCACGGTCGCTACACCGAGTTACACTTTTCCGAAAAGGGCAGGATCTCTGCGGCAAAAGTGCTCACTTTCGGTCTCGACAAGTCCCGCTTGGTCCGCCTCGCGCATGAAGAGCGGTCTTTCCATGTCTTTTATCAGCTCCTAGCTGGTGCTACCCCTGAGGAGCGAGAGGCCCTCGGCCTCGAGGATCCTTCCGACTACGCTCTTCTCGCCTCATCCGGGTGCTACCGGCTTCCCGGCGGTCCTTTCAGTGACGACAGTATCGCCATGGACGAATTACGCGCCGCTATGAAAGTCTTGGGTTTCAAGGCCAAACACGTTACCGCCATTTTTTCTCTCCTCGTTGCCATATTGCTTCTCAGCAATATCGACTTTGTGGATAATGACGCGCGTGAGCAGCCCGCGCAAGTCGTCAATTATTCTACCCTCGAGCGAGTCGCCGCTCTCCTTGGTGTGCACTTCGAAGATCTTGAACAAGCCTTGACAAACAAGACTCGTTACGTACGCAAGGAACTCTACACGGTATTTCTTACCGCCGACGGCGCGATCACCCAACGCGACCACCTCGTACAAGATCTGTACGCGATCCTATTCGCGTACGTGGTCGAGACTGCCAACCACAAGGTTGCGCCCCCACCCGATGCCCCTCCTTCGGCCGCGCCCCCAACCCAAATCATCACGTTCGACTATCCCGGGTTCCAGTCTCGCGCGCCCACAGGCTCCATGGGCTTTGCTGGCCCCTCACCTCTCATCGCTGCCTATGGACAAAACAGGTTCAACGAGTTTGCTATCAACTTTGCCAGCGAGCTCGTGCATTCCTACGTCATCCGGAATGCCTTTGAAGACAATGTCGGTTACAACGCCCGGGTTGTCTCTGACGGCGTGGCCATCCCGCTCATCCAAACCATGGACAACTCGGGTTGCATCGAGCTCCTGCGTGGTGTAGGTCTTGGAGATAGCGCGCAGCGCAAACCAGCCGGTCTGCTGGGGCTCATGGCCAAAGCGAGCGCTGCGTCCAAACAAGGCAAGTCCTCGGAAAACGAAGACGAGGATCTGCTGCGCGAGATGGTCACGCAGTTTGGCTCGCACGCGTCCTTTGTCGCGAACCCGTCGGGCGGGCAACAGGCGCCGCTGACGAGTCGCGGCATGTTCGGGATCAACCACTACGCGGGGAACTGCACGTACGACATCAAGGGGTTCGTCGAGTGCGACGCGGATATGATCGACTCGGCCTTTGTGCAGCTGCTGCGCGGGTCGGCCGAGGGATTCGTCGCGAAGCTCGTGTCGGGGCCAAGTCTGGCGGTCGAGACGCACGGGATGGACCAGCAGACGGTCGTCCAGGCTCAGGTCTCGTCGCGGCCCCTGAGGCAGGCGACGCCAATTTTCGGGCCGGATGGGTCGCTCGTGTCGCAGGACTCGAGCTCGTCGGGGCTGGATCCCGAAAAGGTGTACCCGATCACGACGCAGCTCAACGCCAATATCGTCGAGCTCTTCGACTCGCTCGACAGGACGCGCATATGGGATGTTGCGTGCGTCCGGCCCAACGACTCGGGGTCGCCCAATTCGTTTGACAAGCGACGCGTCAAGTCCCAAATCCGCTCCCTCCTCCTCACGGACCTCGTCCCGCGGCGGCAGGCGGAGTACGTTGCGGACGTGGAGATTGAGGAGTTTTGCGCGAGGTACGCGCCGTCGACGGGGTACGAGAGCGGGAGCGCGGTGGACCGCGTGCGGGGGCTCGCGCGCGGGTACGGGTGGCGTGAGGGGATCGATTATGCGGTGGGGTCGCACATGGTGTGGATGGCGTACCCCGCGTGGAAGACGGTGGAGGATGTGTTGAGGGCGGAGGAGAAGGAGCAGAGGCGCGCGGCAAGGGAGGGCGGGGCGGCTGTGGATGACGACGAGAGCATGATGCCGGACTATCCGGACGATGATCGGACAGTGGATTATGGGGATGCCAGGCGCGGGTTCGTCGCGGGGAATAACAATAGCGGGGATAATTTGCTGCGGCAGGACGGGACGGGGGCAGGACAGCAGGGACAGGGCCAGGGAGGCCAAGGACAGGCGAGGGGGTACTACGAGGGGGGGTATCTGTCACCGCGGTACGGGAGTGGCCAGGGCCCGACGTCGCCACGGGCGACCGACTCCGAGGGCCCGTTCCGCGACCCAGAGCCGGCGGCGGGCTTGGGCGGGTGGGGATCCGAGTACGACAAGGCGCCGACAGGCACGCCGCCACAGTCGCAGACGAACCTCGTCCCGGCGACGAAAGAGGGCGGGGACATGAAGTCCAAAGCCCCGCAGACGGTCGAGGAGGTGCCGATTAGCGGCGCGCGCAAGTGGTGGGTCCGCTTCGTGTGGTTCCTCACGTGGTGGATACCCGACTTTGCGTTGGTCCACTGCGGGCGGATGAAGCGTCCCGATGTGCGCTTCGCGTGGCGCGAGAAGGTCTCCATCTGCGCGCTCATCTTCTCCTTCTGCGGCATGATCATCTTCTACATCATCTTCTTCGGCCCGCTGCTGTGCCCCAACATGAACAAGGCGTGGAACCTCTCGCAGCTCTCGCAGCACTCGACGGACAATGATTTCTGGGTGGCCGTGCATGGCTCCGTATACGATCTCACCACGTTCTGGCGCGGGCAGCACAGCGATATTCCCAACACGCCTGTGACGCCCGACGTGATGCGCTCGCTCTCAGGGCAGGATCTCACCGGGTACTTCCCCGTCCCGCTCGACGTCGGGTGCCCCGGGCTCGTGACCAACGCGCAGCTGTCGCTCCAATCCGCGACGTTCGTCCCGCAGGTCGACTACGCCGTGCACACGTCGGGCGCGCTGCAGGCCAATACAGGTTCGGCGCTGCACAACGAGTCGTGGTACGAGTACACGTTCCTGCCGGCGATCGGGCAGTATTACAAGGGCCCCCTGGTATTTGATACCAATCAGGTACTGTCGCAGGGGCAGAGCACTGATAGTCCTCGGTCCGTCCTTTTTTTTCTCCTTTCTCATGAATAGTGAGTAGTTTGCTGAGATTTTTTTTATCTTCGTCTTTGGTGATGCAGGAACTGGGCGATTTGGAACGACTGGATCTACGACCTTTCGGACTACTTCAACACGCTCACCGTCAGGGGTAACGACCCCAGCGTCGCCTTCCTCCCCACCACCGTCTCGGACCTCTTCAGGCAGCAGGCTGGCCAGGATATCACCGCTCCTATGAACGCTGCGCTCGACAAGCTCGGCGAGCCCACGCGGTCCCAGGTCTACCAGTGCCTCAAGAACAACTTTTACGTCGGGATGACGGACTTTAGGAACACGCCAAGATGCGAGGTCCAGAATTATATGTTGCTTGGGTTTTCGGCGCTATTGTTTACTACTATCTTGGCCAAATGTGAGTCTTTTCTCTTTCTCTTTGGCTCTTGGTGGCTGGACATTTTCTGAACGTGGATTTGGCTCGATGTGTAGTCCTTGCCGCGCTCCAGCTGACGTCCAAGCGCATGCCCGAGATGCTGGATAAATTCGTCATCTGCCAAGTCCCGTGCTACACCGAAGGCGAGGAATCGCTCCGACGCACCATCGACTCGCTCGCAGGGCTCAACTACGACGACAAGCGCAAGCTGATCTTCGTCATCTGCGATGGGAACATTATTGGGAGCGGCAACGACAAGACTACGCCCCGAATTGTGCTGGATATCCTTGGTGTGGACCCGAAAGTGGACCCGGAGCCGCTGATGTTCAAGTCGATCGCGGAGGGCTCGAAGCAGCTTAACTATGGAAAGGTTTATTCGGGGTTGTATGAGCATGAAGGTCACGTTGTTCCGTGAGTCTCTCCTACCTGCATTTTCTTGGTGGTTTTTCTCATTCGATTCTTTGACATAGTTATCTCGTGGTCGTCAAGGTCGGCAAACCAAGCGAACGGTCGAAGCCCGGCAATCGTGGCAAGCGCGACTCGCAGATTCTCCTGTTGCACTATCTCAACCGGGTACACTTTGACGCGCCCATGTCGCCCCTCGAGCTGGAGATCTACCACCAGATGCGGAATGTCATCGGCATTGATCCTGCTTTCTACGAGTATATTTTCATGGTGGACGCCGATACTAGTGTTACGCCAGACTCGCTGAATCGACTTGTAGCGTGCACTGCGGATGACCAGGCTATCATTGCGATTTGCGGAGAGACCAAGATTGATAATGAGGATACGTCGTGGTGGACCATGATTCAGGTGAGAACCTACCTGGTCCTCTCATTGAATTGAGACTGATCGTCGTGGGTGCATGACTAGGTCTACGAGTACTACATCTCTCACCATCTGTCCAAGGCCTTCGAGAGTCTGTTCGGCTCCGTCACCTGTCTGCCCGGCTGTTTCAGCATGTACCGAGTGCGCACGGCAGACAAGGGCCGGCCGCTGATCATCTCCAGCCGGATCATCGACGACTACTCTGAGGGCATCGTCGACACACTGCACAAGAAGAACCTTTTCTCGCTCGGTGAAGATCGGTACCTGACCACCCTCATGATGAAGCACTTCCCCACGTTCAAGATGAAGTTCACTCCCGATGCCGTCGCACACACCGTCGCGCCCGACAAGTGGAGCGTGCTGCTGTCCCAGCGTCGTCGGTGGATCAACTCAACTATTCATAATCTGGTCGAGCTCGTGTTCCTCCCGGATTTGTGTGGATTCTGTTGTTTCTCTATGCGTTTCATCGTGCTTATCGATCTCTTGGGAACAATTGTATGTGGCGATATCCCCCCGTTGGCTTGTTCGTACTGAGCTAAACTACTTTCATCCTAGATTTTGCCTGCCACCGCCGTCTACGTATGCATTATAACTTAGCGTAGCTCTTTTCGTTGATTTGCTTACTGTATGTTTTTTCTAGCTTGTGTACCTCATCGTCACGGTGGCAACAGGTCAGGCACCGATTCCTATCATCTCTATTGCCATGTTAGCAGCCGTCTATGGTTTCCAAGTAAGAGCATTTCTTCTACCTATATCGGTCGCCTTTGCTGATTTTTTGTACTAGGTTGTCATTTTCCTGCTCAAGCGAGAATTTATGCTTGTGGGATGGCTGATCATCTACCTCTTGGCGTTAGTGCTTTGTTTAGCTGATCGTCATTTCATGGCTTTGATAGCTAACTGTTGTGTTTGCTATGATGCAGTTACCCCATCTACAGCTTCTTCCTCCCGCTATACTCGTTCTGGTGCATGGACGACTTCAGTTGGGGTAACACTCGTTTGGTCGTCGGTGAAGGCACAAACAAGAAGATTATCATGGACGACGATGAGAAGTTCGACGACTCGATGATCCCGCTTAAGAAGTTCAGCGGTAAGTAGTTCTTCACTAGTTTTCGCCTATTTAGACATGCAAACTGATGGGACGGATAATGCAGAGTACGAAGCCGAGACATGGGAGACGGGATCACAACGCTCTGGCGAGACTCGTCGTACAGGAGAGACGCAAGGTGGCAAGCAGCAATACTCGCGACCCCCAACCGTCCATTCGACGGCTCAGAGTTACCACCCCGCCTCTCAATCTGGCGATTTCTATCGCGATACCAATCTGATGTACAACGCTTCCGCCAACCCAAGCATGCAGCTTCCACACATGCAACCACAGATGACCGGCATGACCGGCCACCAGTTTGGCGCCAACCCTTCCTTACCGCAGCTGCCATTCTTGCCATTTGGTGGAGGTCCCGGATCGGTTCACGGTGGATCAGACTACGGTGGTGTGCCTATGGGGGGTGGTCCCGGCGTTGCCTATCATGCCACTGGCGGTAGCTATCAAGGTGGTTTCCCCATGGGCATGCCCGGTCCGCGGAATACTGTGATGACCAACTTCAACATGTTTGGAGGCGGAGGCGGTGCAGGGTCGCTATACAACGGCGTGGGCGGGCCTGGGATGCCCATGGGTGGTGGTGGTTTGGGCCTGGGCGGCGGCCAGCGCCCGATGTCGACATTCTCGATGGCGACGACGATGAACCCCATGGCATCCGCAGGGCCGAGCCAGAACCCGGATCCGACGGACGACGAGCTATTGGCGTTCCTACGACACTATTTGAGTACGCAAGATCTGATGACAGTGACAAAAAAGTAAGCGCTATCGATGCCCGCTCGTTGTTCAACACCTCCTGACGCTTCCCGCCTTCTTCTTCAGGACGGCGCGAGAAGCTGTGATGGCTCAGTTCCCGGCTGCCGACTTGACTCCTCGGAAAGATTTCTTAAACCGCTCTATCGATACCATCCTTTCAGCATAATCGCCTACAGGCTTATTTTCCTCCACTTTTCCTCCCCTCCTTGCATCGTCTCTACTCTCACTTCCAATCTAGAACTCGCATAGTACTCGTCAGGTTACGACGTTCACGGACCGCCTCGCACACTCTTTGATATCCTTCGTTTATTTCTTTCTATTTTCTGACTCTCATTCTCTCGCTCTTGGTGTTATGTGTCTCTGGCTGTTCACATACGTTTCAATGGACTCTGCAATTACATTCGCATCCCTGAAGCTCAAGCTCACGGCTCCCAGCGTGCTCCCAGCCGTACGCGTCGGCAGTCGCGAAGACAGGAGCCTCGCTTGCGCGTCGTCGACGCTTAGGCGTGTGCGCTGGCGGCTGCTGCGGGTAAAGGTCGCGCTTAATGGGCGCGGGCGGCCGAGGTGCCGGTGTTTGTGCCCAAACGACATTACGCCCAAAGGGAGGCGAGCGCCTTGGGCTTCTCTTGCCAGCGTTCATCGAGCTCGTTCTGAGCAGCTTACCCCTCTCCCAGCGTTATAACCCGCCTCCTCGCCCACCATTCCGCGACTCACGAACATGCCTCCCCCCGCTGCCCTCGTCATCACGGGCATCGTCGCCGCGGGCGCCCTGGGGTACGCTTTCAAGGAGGTCGGTACCCTTTGGCCTGATGGATCTGCGTCATGCTGCTGCTGACGGGCTCTCTCCTATCACAAAGTTTGTGTGGGAACCGTACCTAGGGCCCAAGTTTGAGCAATGGGCCGAAGATTTTGTCCGCCATCGTCGTGAGGCGAGGCTCCGGCGGTCGGCTCACCTCCACGAGTCCTCGTCATCCCGCCGCGATGACGATGACGACGAGGAGGATGGTGATCAGGGGGACCTCCTCGGCGGAGCCGCTGCCCCCTCACGGGCGTCGACTGACTTTGCGAGATCTGTTGCGCCCGAGACGAGCGAGTGGAGGGATGCGAGCGGGCTGCGACAGCGCAATCCTACGATCCAGAGCGGCGGCAGCGGATCCAGACTGGGTGGATCGTTTGGGGATGTCGAGATGCTTCAGCTTGAGCAGGTACGTATCCCGTTCTTATTCTACCTCTTGTTCTTACTAAAGCGCCTTCGTTGCTGCAGAACAACAACCTGATCACCTTCCCTCCCGGCCCCACAACGTCATCTCGTGTGCTATTCGATTCAGAGTCTTCGACGCCTTCACAGGGCGACATGTTTGCACGATCTGGGTTTGCAGATACCCATTCTGCGACCAACCCTACACAATCTACACCACCCCCAATCTCCCCAAGCAACTCGTATCTTCACATTGATCGCAAGTCCCCAGGAGCTGCGGGCACGGCCCGGTCAGTTACATTGACAGCTTCCCCATTCATTACCCCAGCCTCTACACAGCCCTCGTCGCCCAGCCCGCTGCATGCGCCTGTGCCGATGTTTGCCGCGCGCTCGCCCTCTCTGCCTGACCACGAGCGCGTGCTGTCGCCGCTCTCCGAGTCGCATTGGTCGGAAGTGGGCGGCCCGGCGCGCGCCCCCTTTTCCCCGCGCGAAAGCGCGTCTTCGGTGGCCGAGTCGGACGTCGAGTCCAGCCTGCCATCCGACATAGAGGACGGGATCAGCGTCTCGGGCAGCTGGCTGAGCGTAGACTCGGACGCGGAGGAGGGCAGCGCGAGGTCGCATACTTCGCGCTAAGTAGCCGTGACGTCATATACGACCCATCTACAGACACGATGCGCGAGAACGTGCCCTCTTGGCTTTGCATTTCCCTGGATCCATTTCATTCTTGTTTTGCCTCTCATTAATCCACAAGCGTCCTCAGGCCCATTGCCTTCCCATGTCCATAATGTACAATTTAAACAATCAGCAGAGTTACCTACCCTACCCAGCGGCACCTCCCGCTCGGAGTCTCTGCAGAGGACGACCCGAGGCGTTAAATAGGGTTTGACCTTGACTCTCACGGTCGACACGCATCTGGGCTCGAGTGCTTTTCCTGCGTTTCTAGCAGCAGCGGGTCCTGGGAAAGTTGCCCAGTTCCCAAGCCACTGATGGGGCTCCAGCTTCTCTGGAGCACCGGCGGAGATACCAGCGGGCTCGGTGGAGATGGAAGTTCTTCCCATGGCGACTCTTTTTCAACAAAGTGCGGCGGCCTGGCACTCGCTGCTGCTCGTACGAACGTGCCAGCGAAGACTACCTAGTCCTCGAGCAATCAGTTCAAAGTTGGCTTAACTATTTGTAGCGGAGTTGTCGAGAGGGGGGTACAGCCACCCGGCGGAGCTGGAAAGGCTCCCTGAAGCTGCGTCCGCCTCGAGGAATCGCTGTTTGGAGTTTCTTGATGCCTGCCTGCCTCATGCACGGTCCTATGCAGATGCGCGCAGGCTTCAGGAATCTCCAGCACCGTTTGGGCTCTGAAAAAAGACTATCCTTGCCTTACTTAAGCACCCGGCCCCCTGCATCGCCTGTCAGAGTGCATGTGCTTCCAACGTGCTGCCTGGTCCTCCAAGTCCTGTCGAGTGCGGTGCGGACGTCGTACCCGATCTGACCCTTCATCCTGCTCTCGTACCACGTCCAGAGCTTCCCTTTCTCACCTCGCTAATACTACTCGAGAGAGCTGAGGACCGCAGACATTACCCCATTCTATTCCCACCAATACTCATGCCACCTACTACCGTACCGGCCCCTCCTTCAAATTGGCGTAAGAAGGCCGTCGCCAAGATTACATGTCGCGAGATAAGAAAGGTGGGCCTCACTTCCACCCTTTGCCTACTCACGGGACGGAGATGCAGCCACTCATCCCACATCTCCCATATGTAGTCCATATTTGCGTTTCTCACATGCCGTCCGACGAAGCGCCGACGGAGTGGACAAGAGGATGTTCAATTGGAAATGGTGAGGAGCCCAAGCATGGCGTACCCAACGTGCAACGGGAAGCTCACGGCGGCGCAACTTAACAGAGCGGCGTCCCAGCGCCATATGATCCCTTCATCAATCCGACAGCGACCTACGATGTGGATTCTCCCCGGAGTACCAAATCCTCGGGATCGGATTCTTCCCTACTGCGCGAAACGGACGCCAATCCTTTTGAAGATTCTCCGGCCCCGTTATCTCCGCGCTCGAGAACCAACCGAAAGAAGATAATAGGCGGTGGGGGCGGAGCGGCGAGCGGCACGAATGAGATCGACGTTGTCGAGCTTCGTCCTCCACCCTCGCCACCGCGGGCGATGGAAGGCATAAACAGTACGGCCCAAATGATGGCCAAGCTCGAAATGGTGGGAATTATTCTTGATGTTGTGCTTAGTCGTTTCGCCCTCCTCCCGCCTCTCGACGTGCTTATCGGTAATCTGACATTGACGCTGTCTTCCTGTTTTCTTCTTGGATTCTAGGTGAATGCCCCGCTATCATATCGGCCGATAGCGCCTATAACCACGCAGTATGGCCGCAGTGCTCCGCTACCCGGCCTCAAGTCTGCGCCCATAACTGAAGCTACACCACAGCCTCGCCGCGCATCTCAAACCACCCAGCAGAATCCTTTCGCGGACCCCCCGCGCTCGTCTCCGATCCCAGGTCGCGCGGAGATATTCTTCGCATCGGGGAGCCCCCGTATCTCGTCAGATCGGGTGGAACTGTACAACAATTCTTCAACTCTTGCTGGCGGATCTGGTCTACGCAAAGAGATATCTCCACTGTCTTGGTCGCCCTTCGGAGCTTCGCCAGGTACTGCGGGTCAAATTAGCTCGTACTTTGAGCCAAACGCGAAGCCAAGTGGCTCCAGTACCTCAGCACGTGATCTTCTCTTTATGCCCGCGAGCGACGAGAAAAGTAAAAATGTATCAGGGAATGGGGTAAACTCGAGCGCAACCTCACGTCCAGCGGGTGAAAATGGAACTGCACCATTGTTTGCTAAAACTGAGACCTCGCAACAGCGGTTGCCCTTCGTTTACGAACCCGTAAGTGTCATACAAAAAAAAAGTATCAAACATACTGAAATATCGCACTTCGTATAGCCAACCCCTGTCATGCCAACAGAGCTATCTTTGAAGCTGCCTTCTCTCAGACTCGAAAAACCATCTCCAATTGAGAAAAATTCAGATATGGTCGTAGAGTCAGCGAACCTAGCGGTGCCCAAGGGCAAAAAAGGGTTATTGCCTGCAGACGACCCCTCCCTGCCCTCAGTTAACCTACTGTCGACGCCGTCTCCTATGAATCTTCCCAGGCCAGTATCGCCTCTTGTCATCTCCAAGCCGAATTTGGATAAGCAACTGCCCAGTATTCCATTTGCGAATCCATCGTCTATCATCGGGCGGACGGGGAGCACTTCATTGACGCGCTCCTCGTCAAGCCGTAGCTCCAAGGTCAATATTACGACCGAAAATCCACGGGCATCCTTCCGACGCAACTCCTCCGCGTCCACCTTCCCGCCTTCTCCCAGCACGGTTCTCACTACATTTGAGGGGTCGTCCGTGTCGGGAACATACCTCCAGACTCCGGACACGCAATCTCTACCTTCCCCTCCGCCAATCGCGGTATACCTCCGCCCAGACGGTTCGCCATTCACAGCTGACATCCCACTGAACGCCTCTTCGACGCAGCTCGATGCGGATAAACGCAGTATCATGTCCATATCGACTCTCTCCTCCGCGCCGCCCTCGCCCCATCCCAACGATCTCGTCCCGTCGCCGCTTCCCCCGCTGTCATTGTCCCCGCCTGCGACACCCCCGCCGCCCCCGTCTCCGTCCCCACGTCCGTCGTGGAACAGCGAGCTGAGTTATGAGGAAGAGCATGCGAGCGCTGATGGGACTGGGCTCGGGCTCGAGCTGGGCTTAGGGCTTGAGATCTTTGGGGGCGGGAGCACATTTGAAGGGGATTCTATGGCTTCATATAACCCGCGGAGTGAAAGGTCTGGTTCGTGGGAAGATAGCCAAATGGACGAGGTACTTATTTCCGTTCACATTTCATCGTATATGAAGAGTTGCTCTGACGATGGTACATCATGACTCTAGTCTGATATCGAGCCGAGGTTTCTTGCATCTTACGACCGCCACTACGACTCTGAGGCACAGACAGATCCATTTGGGGATCATCATATCATTTCTACATGGACATCACCAGCGGGCTCCCGCCCTGCCTCCTCCCACAAGCAGCCCGGCGCGAACGCCTCAGATAGTACAGATTCCCAATCCCCACAAAAAAATCCCTCCAGCGAAGAACCGCCATCCGTGCCCTCAACAGCCGCCCACTCCGTCCCGTCTTTCACCTTCTCTCGCACGCCCTCCCCGCCGAGCTCGCCCCCACTCGAGCCGCCCCTGCTGAGCGTCCCGGAGCCCGCCCACCCCGCGCGCGGCCTGACGTACTCACTCCTGACGACTGAGCACGCGAGGAGGGATAAGGGCTCAACGGTGGACGTGAGGCGTTCGCCTGCGCAAAGCGCCGCCTCGTCGTTTGGCGGGTCAGAGTACGCGTCTGCGTATGAGGGAGCCTCCGTCTCGCGCGGTAGCGATGATAACGACGATGATGGCGAGGAGGAGAGCGGGGAAGAAGGGAGCGTGCTTGATTTCGATGATATAGAAGCTATGAAACCCCGCGGTGTCCTTCGTCTAAACCGTCTAAATCGGAGCTCCACGATCACGGCGGAGGCGGCGCCTCATGGGCGCCCATTGTTCTTGCGCGCGATCCCTCCGCCGCTGAACCTCGAGCAGTCGTCACAGAGCAGGCTGGCACCGCTGGTGAAGACATCCGCCTCGGCGTCGAGCAGCGCGTCCGAGATGTGGTCTCCGCGCAGTTCGGCGTACGCGTCTGCGTTTGGAGGGTCAGACGCCGGTGATGCCGAGGACGGGGAAGCTTTCGACGAGGACGATGATGATGAGATGGATGAGGAGGAAGAGAATGAGGTGACGTTGGTGGGAACAGAGGTGGGCAAATCTATGGGCCCCGATTCGAGTCTACACTCTACACCAATGGCGCAATTTCGAGATCATCGTCAAGGCCTCGTTGCAACATGATGAATTGCTAGCCAAGTATCTGTCTGGGCACCTGTTACACGGATGATTTCGCTTTTTCTTATCTTCTTCGGGGCACAAGGAACACCTACACATGTCTTTTTACACACTATGCCGGACGGTAACAACTGTATCAATTGTCGTTTCGCACGTCTCTACTACTACTATGTCCACTATGGGTATATGGAATAAATCTCGGTCTCTCCTTCTCCGCCTGGGTTGTTTCGTGGAAAACGCCAAGAATACGCACCCAAGCTGAATGGCTGGCAGCTCAAAGCCGAGATCCGATCCGCCTCTCACGTCTGCGATGCCGCTCCGCCCTCTCCTTCTCCACCGCTTCCTTGAGCACCTGGTTGTTCTCCAGCGCGTACTCAATTCGCTCGGGCATCGTTCGCTGTCCGGGGGCATCCACCTCGAAATCGGGCTTCGTCCCGTAGCCGACCATCGCAGTATGCAGCAGTATCCCGCTGTTACATCATCCGAATTGACGATAAAATACCCCGTAATCGAGATAAGAAATTAGAATGGCCTAAACGATCTAGACGGGGGCACAGGGGCACGCACGCTGTGAACCCGAACACTGGTTTGATTCCGTCATGCTCACGACCGGTGAGGAAGCGATGCATACGGACGGGTCGCTCGCTCATCATCACGTCTTCAAATGTATGGTATGCGCGGTCACCTTCTTGCATGGGGAACGGGGCGGTGGAGGAGAGAAATGAGTGGAGTGGGTGCGAGAAGAGCGCGGCTACTTCGGGCTCATTCAGCATTGGCTTGAGTTATAATGAGGAGTGAGATATTCCGTGGTGGCGGCGCGAGGAGCGGAAATGATGCACCTTGACATTAGGATCAGTGATCAACACGACAACACTAGGTGCGTCGTATTTGTGAGCAAGTGGGGACGTAGGCTATAGCGGAAAGCACATACGGAATGACGATGAGATCATTGCGCGACACTGTACAATGCACATAAGCACCGCGCATGGATACAGGCACCGAACGGTGAATGAGCAGGTGACACGTACGAAATGGCTGCAGCGTGCACAACAAAGGCGTACGTCGTCTGTCTATGGGCAAACCAATCTGTCAGAGCGGTTAGCGGTTGCCAAAGGAATCTAAGTCCAAGTGGGCGCAGTACTTCTTCGAACGCTTCCCGACGCTATATCCATTCATTTCCGGGGGCAGTCAGCCGAGCAGCATGGACGGGAGTGAGCTGCACGCAAAGAAACATTAAGGGGCACAAAACGCGCACAGCGGTGTCTTCAGCAGATTTATCTCCCTCCTCGTATTTTCCGCCTGGCAGCGCAGTATCTCCGGGGAAAGACTTTAATGTGTCCGCTCGCCTAAAAGAGAAGGTCATATGTTGGTGTCGGACGCTCGGGGAATTGGATCACGGGGCGCAAGTACCGGCTGAGGAGGACGTGGAGATGGCCTGTGCGGCCGACGAAGAGGGCGACGAGCACGGCGGCGCTGCGCGCGCGCGGAAAGCGCTGAGCGTGCTGCTGGGGGCGATGGCGCGCAAGGTTGCGGAGGCAGACGCGCGACTCGGGGAGGAGGGGCAGGTCTGGCCGCGGGGGACCCATTATGTAATCTGTACTGCAGTGAGAACGACAAGAAAATGGGTATTTCTCGCGAAAAATACCAATATTCTTGGTTTTCTCAAAGCGAACGGATGGTGGCAGGAGGACACGCCGCGAGGACACAGCCACCGGATTGTGGGGTCCCTGTGGGGTCCCGTACCCGAGGACCCCTGAGGACCCCTGCAGGGGCCCACAAAGCCACCAGCGCTGCCTGAAGCAGCCGAACTCAACACCACGCACCCAATCTCGCCCAGTCCAGAAATCCCCAGATCTGGCGCGGATGGCCAATTTGTCTTTCTCTCGGCGCAATGGGGCTGGTGATGGATGGTGAAAATAAAGACACGCGCCTTGCTTTCTCCAGCCATTAATCCAATCGCCACAAGCCACATGAATCTCGAACAGCCCCGCAGTCGAGACTTTTCCTGCGACCAGAAAAAAAGACTCCGGTCCTAGTACCGTTCCAGCCGGTGAGCACATCGGATAAGGGCTTTCTTTGCATCTGCAAGCCGCAGGCCCAAGCCTCATCCGACTAGCCATATCCCCTCTTGAACACTTGGCTTGTGCACTTTCCATGTCACCTCGAGACTGCTTTCGCTTTCGCCTTCGGCTCATCGGATCGAGGGCCGACGCGACTGCCAGCCCCTACAGGTCCGATGCTGCCTGCACCCAAGCCTCCAGGGATCCCTCAGGGTGAATATTCGTCTTATAATGAAAAGGGCTCCTCAACTCCCTCCTCTTCGGGATTATGTGCATGGATCGATCTCCCCAGGGGCAGTAGACTAATAGACTATTCCCCAGCTCGTCCTGAAACGCTGGCGCGCTCAATGTGGCTTTCCTCGACACCCTGCCGCACTTATTCACTATCTCCATATTCTCTCTCAACTCTAACCTCGATTCTCCTCCCTCCAACAATCCGCTATCCGACTCTGGATTAAGACTTGTCAACCGCTATCGGGGGCAGTATATCTATCACTCATATCCGCGGCTTCTCGCAGTCACGATGGCGTTGCCTTTGGCGTTGGCACCAACTCCCATTTATAATTGTGCCACGAGCTCCCAGCCGCCAGCCGCCCATTCGAAAAGAGGGCCAGAGCTTCAAGACGATTCCTGGGCCAGACCACCGAGACAGCCCCACCCCATATCCTCTTTGTTTACGGTGGCAGATTACAATCCCCTTTATTGTCGACTACGATGCCTGTTTAAGAAAAGCAATATGCCTGTTCCTGCGAAGCTGCTGCTAGCCATCAATGCTCGCTTCTCGAGTTTCAAAGAGGTATTCAAAAATTACTATTAGCTAGGCTGTGCGTTAATTTCGGAATTATCTATCGAATGGGCCAACTTGCTGAACAACAAGCATCACTCCACTTTCTACATTACTACCGTCTTTGTCATAAGAGCTGCATCTGCGGCATTCGGCAAGGTTGCACAATGAGAGCACGTCATCTCTTAGTCCTGATTCGGAGCACCCACCTTTCTTTCACGATCACTGATCATAACCTCGAACTGATGAACGCCGCGCGCCTTATTAACTCGCTCTTCTGCGAAAATCGTTAGTCCCGGCTGTGTTCGCATCTAGAGAGGAATATTCGCCGTTAGCTGGGTTCCAAAACGTTGGCACACATGATGCCGTTACTCTTTGAAAAAGGCTCAAACCACACAAAGTAAGAACTCAGCCCGGTAGCAGAACACAGCGACGTGAGTAATTGGGAGACAAAGGGTGCCTCACGGCTATCTGGTGCCTTATCGCTTCCCAAAGACGCTCGAATGCACTTCAAACCTGAAGCACGCTGCGTTCTATTCCCTATAAGGAGTAGAGGTAAATGAAAGTGGTCGAAGAAAGGAGATGACCCTTTATGCTTGAACCCTCATAATCGAGCGAGCCACAGATTTGTAGATTCGATGTTAGGGCTCGTGCCTTCTATATGCTACGTCCACCGCCGTTGGACGGAATGCAACCAAATGAGAGCGATCCACAGGGTAAAGACGTGTTTTGTTCTCGTCGTAGCTGTCATAGAGTAAGCCTCGGCATGAGTGCCGCTAGCGTTCCAACCAAATGGGGATCAGCATGAGTAGAACGCAAGGGGCGACGGAGACGCTCAAGTAGTCAAGGTATGAAAAAAATGAATGCATTCGGCTTAGGCTTCCCGTCCGAGTTAACCATCTACATGACACACCAAGCAATCGTCCTCGATTGGCAAAGTGCAACACTCAGCGATGATCTCGGACACAGAGTTTTTTCGATCTCGCCAGACGCGTCAACATCGTGTTCGTTCGTTTTGAGAGGCGCATGGATACAGAAAGTACTAAAAGAATGGTGTTAGGACAAAGAAGAAAAGGAAAACAAAGATCGTGAAAGCCGGCGGCGAGTTGCATCAGCTCCCAATCATCGCGAACAAGACACGATGTTGGTTTAAGCGTGCGAAGCTCTGTGGTGTGCATTGCAACTACACCGCCTGCCCAGATCCCGTCTTCTGAACCCCGTCTACCAAAACCTAGGTAACTCTCTATAATCATAACACCGGGCTGAACTTAGAAGAGACGGACGGGCTTGCCCATCGTGGACTTGATGTGCAAGGACTTAACGTTCTGCCAGTGCTTTTTAAGGAGCGAAACGAGGAAGTTGATGCCTTGTCAGGTCGGAGATGGTTCAGTAAATGATAAGCAAAACGAGGTGCGGCGAAGTGAAGAATGACGCACTAAGCATGACGTTGGTGAGGACCTGGTCCTCGGTCATCTGGACGTGGGCGACGGCGACACCGAGGCAGAGCACCTTCTTGAGCTGGAACTTAATGGTCGAGCGGACCTCGGTGAGCTTGTTCGACAGATCCTCAGCGTGCGAGATGGGGGTGGGGAATTTGCCAGCTGTAGTGCAGGAAGTTGGGTTTTTATAAGATGAGCAAACCCTGAAGATCATACGCACCCTTGGAGAGACCGGGGCCAAGGAGACGGGGAATCTGCTTGATCAGGGCTTCAGAGGCAAGGAAGGCGTCGTACTTCTTGGCGAGCTTCTTCACAAGCTTCTTGTTCTTGTTGAGCCTGGTAAAGAAAAGGTTAACCCAAGTCGTGGCATAGGAAGTAGACAGGACATAATTTTGCTTACTTCTTCAAGTCGTCGACGGACATGTACTCGAGCTCGATTTGCTTTGCACGATCGATGTCAGCAGCATCGGCGAGAATGCAAATGGACATGCGAGGACGGGGGACATTGGGGAGCCTGGCAAACGATCGTTGATTTTAAATTATTTGTACAATATAAAGATTACTCACTTGACGGTTCCAGAGAAACGCTTGTCCCTCTGGGGGTCGTAGTTCTTCAGGCCGATTTGAAGCTCAATCGTCTCGGTGAAGTTGCGCTTCTTGTCGCCATTGGCAGTGGCCAAAAGGTCCCTAATGGAGCTTCGCACGCTTGCAACTGCGAGCTTGGAACCGCTGTAGGTGTCGACAGAGAGTATGCGACGCTTAGTACTGTGCGTACTGTGGGCCTTGCAGCGAGGCAGCAAGGCGGACGGACCTCATGCTTTTTTTGAAATGTGGGGGACGGGCGGTGAGTCTTGACGGTGGGTGTAAACGAAGGATCGCGTATTGCGCGCAAAGCCACCCACCATCCCAGAACTGTGCAGTTTTAGCACAGCCTCGTGGCCTGGCCACACCCATCCCAGCAGGCTTGGGCCAGAGTGCGGTGCGAGCGTGGGCAAACTCTGCGAGTTCCCACCATCGTCTGCGTCCGAATTCGAAACGACATGCGCCCAATATTCTCAGGATCACTCAGGCGCAATTCGCGGCCCACAAAATACGGACTCGCTCTCGCTGCTTTTCTCTCTTGCTAGCCAGCGTACGGCCCTTAGCGGGGCATGTATAATGACGACTCGAGGACGCTTAGATGAGGGCTAGCCCCATCTACCACCGCGCTCAGGTCTATCATTTGATCTTCGATTTTTGAATCTTTAAGGCGTCCTGAAATTCGTAGGATAAGTATCCTTGCTATCTCGAGGGCTACGTTCGAGCGTACGGGGCAGCAGGGAAAGGAAGAAACTTTGAACCCGTGCACGCCTCTTCATTGCACCGCTCAGGTCCATGCCACGAAGTAGGAATGAACTTTCTTTATGTCTCTTTCACGTCCAACGGCGTCTATTCCCGAAGCTGCCTCTCGCGTCTCGCGACCTTCGATCGTGGGGGAGGCTCGACCGCCCCTCACCTATGGCCCTTGCTTCGCCCGTTCTATGTCCTGACAGGCGGGGGGGGGGGGGGGTCGAACGCCTGGAAACAAAACACTAGCGTGCAAGCACAGCGTGCCATCGTTACCACGCACTATCGCCTCGCATTCTCGAAGCCGATCGCCTCTTCCTCTTTGTTCTCCGGGCACGTCGTTATCAGCATTATCCTGGAACAGCCATGGACATCCAAGGCACCCGAGGACTTTAAGGTCAAAGTACCTGAAAATTTCCCTCACTCTTGTGCCCTTCGCCCTGCAATTCATTTTCCTCGAGGTAATCACTGACACTTCGATGCGGAGTGGGGTTGGCGCGTTTTTCGCTGATCGACACTCCGTCGAATTCAAGTGGAAGCTAGCCATGATGACCGAGCGGCACGTCCAGAACAAGCTCGCTTACCACGACCCATTTCCAATGCTAACGCGCCTCCCCCTCTTCCCTACCAACGTGCAGAGATACGCACCTTGCCCACCCGCTTTGCTCCTGCTAGACGCTGAGATTTGGTCAATGCGTGTCAATATTTGACCACAGTGTTCGCAATAAACCTTCTTTTGCAACGTCTAATGCCCAGGGTCCTCAAAGTTGATCCTCGGCTTTGGTCACTCTCTCCACAGGTGTCTATCTCACCCTGTAGCTCCCCACATCCAGTCAACCGCCATAACCGCCGCCTTGGATATACTCGCTAATTCTCGCGGGCTAGTGAGGTCGGCGGGCGGTCGCGTCGGCATCAGCGGAGGCACGTCGGGGAATCGTACATCTACAAAAGGCAAATATTCAAGGTGATGTTGCTCAGGCCAGACAACTCAGACGACATGCAATTTTACTCGTCTGAGCTGGCGCGATTGAAGTCTCCTTTTAGTCGCAGCCTATATTGTCGAGGCTCCCCCCGAGAGAACTACCCAAATATGCACGGTATCCGACCACAAGTTAGTCAATTTCCGATCCCCGAGCGGAAGCGATGCGAAAATGAAGCTTCTACCCTCAATGCCAAGACTGTGAATTATGCTAAGCGATGGTCACTCGTATTTTATGTGGAATTGAAGAGTCCTCCCGTAGTCGTTTCAGAGGCCTCACAGGAGTGAGGTCGCGTCGCATGCGTAGCCTCAATGCAGTTCGGCCCTCCGTCGTGCGACGCTGTATGTTTCTCTGCGAAAATCACGTCTGCCCCCGCGGAGTCCGGCAACGAAGGCGTGGCGTGCTTGCTTGCCTCTTCATATCGACCTTTGATCTTTCACGAAGTTCGCTCGAATTACTGAGGGTTCAATCCCGCATCAGTGGCAGTGGGTAAGTCATTTCGTCCACCGAAGAAGATGGATGCACCGAGAGTCACCCTCGAATTATCTGCTTCAATCGGGATGGCGTTCACTTGGCTTGCAGGCTTTGTTTATCGCAGCTCAAGCAGTCAAACTGAAGCTACTTTTCTTTACATCTCAAAGGAGGTACTCACCAATTGTGTTGTAGAATTTTCTCGTTTCAAGGACCGTAATCTCTTCCGCGGAGGTCGAGCTGATGATACTCTGCCCCCTTCACAGCTTGCACCAAATATAACCCCTTTAAGTAGGTGCCAGTGCAGGGAGTAGATACTGAATGAAGTCTTCGACGAATCTGGCCTCGATAGTGAAGGAGCATCTTGCGGGGGGCTAGGGAAGAAGGCATGCGTGTGCAGGGTCGAACCTTAGCTCTTGAACTCTGAGATGTGGTGTAGCTTTCCCCATGGACTTATGCGATGTGTGTCGTGCCGAAGAGTGGCAAAGGGTTTTCAAAATAGCGTTGGGCATCACTCGCCAAATCGATATGTCTCGTGCAATCGGCTCAGGGAAACTAACAATCGACAGAGGGGGTAATAGGGCAGAAGCCCCTGGTTCATTGACCCTGGCCCAGCACCACCATCACTGGTTAATACGAGTCGGAGATAGGCGCCGGAGCGCTCGTGAATCTCAGAGTCAAACTGGATTGAGCGTGAAGCCGGTTTGTGGCTTGTGGTGAAAGCTTTTGGATTCGCAAGGGTCGGGGGATAGTAAATGTATCGATAGCTCGCAATGGTGCGCCGATATGTCGAGGCCACTGATAGAGGCTGCAAAGATAATGGCACAAGATACCAGTGGAGCGCACGATGGGCTCTAAAATGTCGTTTTTCGTGACGGATCGCGAGGGGGGTGGTGTTAACTGCGGTGGGGTCGGGGATGAGCGTTGGGTCGCATTGCATCAATGAAGTTCAGGCAGGTCACTTGACTACACTGTGGATTTCCATGCAACGCAATGAACTCCTTCCAAGTTCAATTGGTACACCAAAGAGGCAGTCTGGCGCAAACAGATTTCGGGAGCTTTAGCTTAAGCGCGGGAAAGACAGGCTGGACCGAGCTCGGAGTCCACGGAGGATATGAGAATTTTTGCGGCTTCTGACAGCGGATCGTGTGCGCGATGGACACAAACTCACTGACCAAAATGCGATAAGACTGCGATAGCGCGTGCACGCCGTGAGTGACTGCGAGAGGCTTGCGCAAACGGACGCACGGCGGTTCGCGTAGAAAAAAACAAATAAACATTGGTTCCGGCGTTCTAACACAAAGTCGACGCGTTGTGACCAGGCAAACACGCGTCGACAGGCTGATAACTCCCGCCATCACACTCGCGTTACACGTGCACCCTGGGGCTCGAAAGAGTCGAAGAGGTCTTTTCATAGGAAAACTTCTGAGGGGGCTCATTAATCGTTTGAATTCATAGGAGTGCTGCCGCGACGCCGTGGTCATTGCGGTGTCCTAGCTACTTCCGACTTGGCCTGCGAAGCCCGCCGGTCTGGGTGGGATCCCTGCCAGTGCTTTACCCCACACTCCCGATCCCCCAAGACGTCCTGTCGCAGCCAAGTGTCTGAGGTTTCCATCCTCGGCTCAGGACACGCTATCCTGTGGAATCCTTCCATTACCCTCGATCATATCTTCCTCACATACGTCGTCAATGACAATCAGCAATCTCGGCTTTCAACCAGCGAGCCGCCAGTACAGGAGGCTTCACCACACTCTGCGCGTAGTGCAAAACTCTTGGCGATCACTCTTGGCAAGCTGACGTGCCCAGGGCTAGGCGGAATGAAAATATAATTGCATGTCTATCTCTGTCTCTCACTTGCTGCGATGCAATCTTGCGTGCATGATTTGCGGTCCGCTCGTCCCGGCACACGACGACCATGGTGATAGCACATAGGAGCGACGATAGCACTCTCGCACCAGCATATGCACCACTTTATGAGTTTTCATCAGCAGCTCACATACAGTCTACAGACCTCCACCGGCCAATATTCGGCAAAGCTACCTAAACTAGCCTAGTCCTCCGCGGACTTATTACTCGTGTCCTTGGTGTTAACCAGCTGGGAGTCCGCCACCGTCCCAGCTGAGCGCACTTGACGGACAGCAAACCCGCCGCCCCTGGATCATTTCGAAACCACATTCAACACCCTGCGTGCCTGTATAGGTTTTTGGGTTGCATAGGCTTCACAAGGATCGGAGAACGGGTCCCGATGACTTCGGAACTCTCCAGATGCACTGCGCGCTCACGCCTGCTAATTTTCTCGGCTAGCTCTATCATACCAATGTGCTGATTCCTAATGAACAATGAATATTCCTGCATTCTGCAATGCTATCCTGTGACCTTCCCGGTAGCCTCTGGTGTTTCACTGCTGAATGGGCGGTCCCGAATTGATGACCAGAGATTCAGGGCTAGCGGCACCGTCGGCACTCGTCGTTGCCTCCTCGGCAAGTCACCAGGCGAGATGATTGACAACTGCTCACCACCGAGCGGGCACAGCAACACGGTGTAGCGACTCAACCCCTGGTACTCCCCGTTAATCCCCTATCGAGGCGATAGCATTAGCGGTGGGGCAAGTTTGTTCCGCCTTACGTGTTTTGTTTGATCACTTCTCCGCCTCGTCTCCGTGAAATGCAGCATCCCAAACCCACGCAAACTGACAAAACGGACGCATGGGTGGATCCCTGTACGGAGCGTCCATCGCAGGCGTGGGTACCTATGCAATGATTACGCGGTGGATGGCATCATCGTGCACAGGATGATCGACCGCCAAGGTGCCAGGAGAAGGCTCGTCTATTCCCTTTCAGAGCACAGGCATCTGTCATGCCTTCCGCCCTTCCTCCCCGAGTCCCCCAGCACCCCCTCCCTCGCGTCTTCCCTTCTGCTTATCGGCACGCGCTTATTCCCCTGCGGGTCGTCACGCCTCTCGGGACCCCTGGACATCTGTCCTTCCTTTCGTCCATTCCCCGCTGGACATCTGAGCTTCGAGTTTCTTCGCCTCCCAATAGAGTGTTTCATCTTGAGCTTCCAGGCTGGTGGTGTTTAATCATTATGTCGTTTAATACGCCGCTGTCGGCCGTTGCCTATGGCGATACTGATAAGTCAACTACCCACTCACGGATCTCCCAGGTCCTACTTGTGTGTAGTAAGTGTTACGGCAGCGGGGAGGCTATTGCTCTCGCTCGGGCCACCGGATCTACGACCCCACCCCGCTACGCACCTGCCTTCCTCGCACATGTGGCTGCGCGAAGTACATCTTCGCATTGAGGCCATCGATAAGTCTGCTCTTCCGATCACCACTTGCCATATCAGCCCCACCAAAAGCGGCGGAATCAACACGTCTTGAATAAGTCTTTTTTCGTAGCTCTTATCCGCCCTGCAGTCTGCTTTCTCGAAACGCCAAAGGCTTTGAATGGCCACCTTTGTCTCGCGGTGCGGAGTCCGAATAATATAGTACGAGGAGCCTCGTGTGCGTGCATACAATGATAAGTCTGGCAGCGACCGTCGTGGTTCGTGCTAAATCGTAGATATAGCGGGGGGTGCGCCGTACCGCACTCGCAATTCAGATTCGGTCCGCCGGCGCAAATCCGAATCGCGTCATGTCCCATCATGTCTCGATTTGTTTCACCGTGTAGGCAACGCGACGGACTGCATCGCGGAAAACCTAAATACCTTATCGAATATCTCTCCAAAAGGACATGGGATAACCGAGTGGGGAGCGCGAGAAAGAAAAAACTGAATGGGCCGTAAATCGGCCAGGCTCGTATCTGGCATTTTGTTTGTGGCGTTTTGAGGGGTGGATTGAACGTTGAACATTGAACCGCCTCCAGACCGTACTCACTTGCTTGATTGCCTTCAATTCGCCGTCTGGGAATCGAATATTGGATATAGATTGGTAGGTGGAGCGTCGGGATGGGCGATCTTGATTCTTGGGCGAGGACGTATCCAGAATCGAACCAAGCCGCGCAGCGGCACACGCACACCCCGATACAAGCAAGACGCTCGTGATTGAGCTTATGATATTCAATAGGAACGCCCTCCGTTGAGCGCGAAGCAATGCTGACGCTAACACTAGTAAACCCATGGTCAGCTGACCAACACCGACGGCCAGTGAACATACATTCAAGAGTGCTGGACACACATAACGTTACCAGCATGATACCGTGACACACCTCTTTGTTCGCAGTGTACTTAGTGCCAATAGCCTAATAGCGCTGTGCCTCTGGGAGTTCGGGCCGACAGCACACAGGGGAAGGACGACGCACAAGGCAAGGCCACTGCGCACTAAGCAACGGAAGATATAAGAGGGGCCCAACACACAATAAACCCAGCCCACCCGACGCACACAGAGACGGGAATATGCTCACCGAGTCTAAAAGTTGAAACGGAGCACAGTAGTCTGTTTGGGACGCACATTGCCATTATGCAATCATTGTTCTTTCTCGCTTTCTTTCTTTTTGGTCGCTCGACGGCGTCTCCAAGTAATCGGTTCACCGTTCGCCGTTTTTTTTCTGGCGTTTTGGATCGGTGGTTCTGGGGGTGAAACGATAAGTTGATGACGGAAGCCGATGGCAAGGTAAATTGTATAGCGGAATTTGACTTGGAGAACGTGTGGCTAGAACTCACCGGCTGGGTTGGAATGGGTAGTCCAGCCCGCCAGCTAGCTGCCGCTGGCGGCTGGGGTATGCCGCGCCCAAGATTTAGAGCAGACGAGTGCGTGTGCGTGTTGCGATGCGTTGGTGGTTGCGAATTGCGACTACAAGCCCCGAACACTGCGTAATTATTATTGCAATTATTGCTGTATTTGTCGGGCCGCCCGGCGACTGAAGCTTGTTGCATAGCCCGCCGGTGGAGAGGCCACATTCTATTCAACTAGCATCTACCATCTAGCACCCGTGCCGTTAGTTCACCCAGCTGCGTGGGAAACCGCCAGTAGTCGCTGACTTTGAGTCAGGCGACGGGAAACGCAGTCCGCAGACGGTGCCCATGAGAGAAGCCAAACCGAGGTCAGTATGTGGGCCGACGACACGACGGCGGACACGCCTATTTTCCCCGCTCGTACCCGACACCCAATACGAGCTCCTAGCACCCGCAGGCTTTCTTTGACATCTCTCTTCGTACATCTACATGAAAATTAGCGCGTTACTTGCCTCACCTTGTCTGCATCCACAGAGTCTGCTATATCAATAATCTCATAGCTCTCCCACCTCACCTTGCCTTTCTGGGCGGGAGGTGCGCCACGCTAAAGCCACTGGCCGAGGGAGCGAGGAGAAGAGAAAGGAGCTAGAGAAAAAAGGTAAAATTCCACGGGAAGCGAGTACACAAACGGTAACCGGCAAATAGTGAATAGCGAATCGTGGACATGGGTATAAAGCGCGCCAAATACGGAACACCAGATAGTATGAACATCGCAGCGGTGAAGTTGCGATTGGCGAGTTGGGGTGTGTGCCGGCGTCACAGCGTCTACATGCCGCCTAGCACGGATTTGCGGACTCGGTCGTCGTCTCGTCGCGCGCTGCGCTAGACCACACCCAGCTAGCCCACTTGAGCTTACTTTTTCGAGTAAAAAAAGCCACCTGCGTATCTAATCCTAATCTCGAGTCGCGATCGCGGCTAGACCACTTCCACCCATGCTCAAGTACTCGTTTCCGGAAACTCCAAACTACCACGCCCGCGGAGAAAGCGCTATCACGTGTCGTCATGGTCGCTGGGACGACTCTTAGTCAGATCTAGCGTTTCCATTCTGCTTCGCCAGCAAGCCACGACGGAGCGCGGTACGAATCAATACTTATCACTTATATATTCGATAATAAGTAATATCCATCGATTGAATTATTGATTTCGATCGCACGCACCGTACACGGTCCACGCCCCCCGCGTCCGAATGTTGCAAGTACATTATTGTCTGTGTGGGGCTTTTTCTCGGACGATTTGTGCGGCAGGTTGGATATATGCGTGCGTGCGCGGTGTATTTATCTACCATTTGGGCCTTTCTTTTTCGGTGTCTGGAGTCTGTAGAGACCCATTCTGACACCCCGTCTCGGAAAGCGAGTAAGCAAGAAAATGTCAATAAAAAGAGTGAGTTGGAGCGCACCATTCTGCGCTGACATTGACATTCAAAGGCGAGTGTCGGGCTTCCAACACGGTCATAATGAATGAATTCATACCCCCCTCCTCCCTTAAGAGAAGGGAAGAAGGGAAGACGCGCGCTCCCACCCAGTGCCGGTGCCACTCTTCTGCTCCCCCAGCCAGTGCACCCGTGACCTTCTCTCTGAGCGCTGAGATATTGGATATTGAATTAGTTGAATTAGCTGACTGAGAAGTTGTAAAACACGCAAGGAAGCAATAACGAGAGTCGCGAAGGCAGGGTGGGACCGTAGGAGACGCAGGGTAGGATGGGAGGAGGGGGCCGTGGACCTCATCTTTACGGTTTGCACAATAAGGTTAAGCCCTGAGGGTCTCACGCAGGCCTCACAAACTCAGAACGGGAGGACGGGTGAGTGGGGAGGGTGTGAGACCAGGACCAGAAACCGTAAACCCCCAAATCCCCGAACCTGTGATCCTGTGGATCCTGTGAACCTGCACATTTTTTCCTGCGATCCTGTAAACCGCCATTTGAAATCCAAAGCGCACACGTCGGAGACGCGCGGAAAAAACGCAGACGAGGTCCGAGACGACGATCACGATCGCGAGGACTTTAGCTTCGTCCCTGAACTTTGAAAGCCCCTCCTCCCCTCCCCTTCCAGCTCCTAAGGCACCGTGATTCGTGAATAATCGTGAGTGGGCTCAATCTCTCGGTTTCCAAACAGCGACCGCGCCTGAGTTCTGACTCTGCCACTCTGGAGGACACCCCACACCCCACCACCACCCACCCGTGTCCCTAACCATCTAATCACATAATCACATAATCATATCCCTGTGCGATCCAGGTCAATCTGATTGTTGTCCTCGGTAAGTCGAGCGAAGGGCGAGCGAGCGAATAGATGTTGTATTGATTGCTCAACGCGGACAGACGATTGAACAAAGTCGATCGTCTGTCCTACACAATACCTAGTAACAAGTATACACCGGCGGCGATCGCACGATACCTCGAGCACCTTATTCCTTACAATCACCCCCCGTACCAAATAGCAATTAAGAGACACGATGGCCGAAGCGTCAGCCACCACCGCGGTCGTCGCTGGGATCAGTCCCAAAGACGTTTTGTATTGCTCCGGTACGTTTCATGTTCCTGCTTTCTATCTATTTTCTATTTGCGGGGGTTTTTGGGCCTCGCGTCCATCATGATTCATCTATCGTCTCTCGTTTCGTCTAGCGAGTGAATGAACGCGTGCTAACACGGCGGCGGGTGTAGTTTGCAGTTTCCCCCCCGAATTCTGCGAGTTTGGATCGCACCTGACGCGGTGCAAGGAATGGCTGAGTGAGGCGCACCCCGAGCTGTTCGAGAAATATTACAGTGAAGGTGCGATGAACCACGATCTAACCGATCGGCGCGCGTCTATCCGCCGTGCACGATACTGCGATATTACGCGATAATGAGATGCTGAAATAGCGTGACTGAATCACGATAGACGCGCTGGCGGAAAAGGTGGGGACGCTGTCGGTGGAGGCGCAGTCGAAGCTGGAGCAAGACACGGCGAAGAAGGAGGCAAAGGCGGCGAAGAAGGCGACTGAGGAGCTCAAGAAGAAGCAGGTGCGCGTCTCCCGGACCAGCTCAAGGCGTAAGCTCGAGATGTGTGCTGATATTAATGGCGGGGATCTAGGCATCCAAGGTGCGTTATAGGTGTTAAGCGTGCAGACGCGACGCGATCTGACACGGCACGGGCTCAGGTGACGATCAAGCGGATCGAGAGAAATAAGCGCAAGCATGTCACTTCGATCCACGGATTAGAGGCATTCGGTACGGGTCTCTTTCTCTCTTTCACCAAGCAGTAACTAGTAAATTAACGGTAGTATACAGGAGTGGATCTGAAAAAGGCGGCCAAGATGTTTGCGCAGAAGTTCGCGACGGGGGCGTCGGTAACAAAGAACGCGCAGGGGCAGGAGGAGATCGTGGTGCAGGGGGACGTGGCGGACGAGGTGGAGGAGCTGGTGGGGACGGGGGAGCTGCGGGGCGTGCCGGGGGAGAACGTGGTGCGCGTGGAGGAGAAGAAGGGCAAGGGCGGAGACTGAAGTGGGGTGGCAGTGCCGCGTGCCGGGCGGCAGCGACCCTGGGACCCCGGGACGGTGTGGCTTGCGGGTGCCTGTGTGTCTGTACATGATCGGACTGTTCAAACCCCCTGTGCTTGTGCGTGTGTGTGTGCGAAAAGCGGAGGCCGGAAGAGGCAGGTGGCGGGAGGGACGCCGGAAGGGGATGTGCGTGTGTGCGCGTGCGGTGGGCTGCTTGGGGCTGCTTGGGCGCGCGCACTAGTGGCCCAGAGAGGAGCGGTGGTATAAGAGCTGGGCTGGCGGACGAGGAGCGCAAGCCGCTTACTCATCCTGGACTTGATGGCAACTGCCACCGCGACATTTGTGCTCGCCGGTCACTCAGCAAACGGAAAAGTCGTCTCCCTCCTCAACGACCACCACGTCTCCCCCACCGCCCGCGCCGCAAAGCCCGCCGCGCTCCCGCCCCTCTACACCTCCACCATGCTCCGCGGCTCGCCCTCCGCCCCCGCCGACCCCGACACCCACACCGAAAAGGCAAAGAAGAAGCATGTCTGCCCCACCTGCTCCCGCCCCTTCACCACTTCCGGCCACCTTGCCCGCCATATGCGCGTCCACACCGGCGAGCGCAACCACAAGTGCCCCTTCCCCGGCTGCGAGACCCGCTGCTCTCGCCAGGACAATCTCCAGCAACAGTACGCGTCTTTTCTTTTTTCCTCTCTTTTTCTCCGAGTCTCATCCTCTTTTTCGCCCCCGCCAGCTACCGCATCCATCTCTCGCCCCGCTCGCGGCGCAGCAGCAACTCCGCCACGCGCGCTGCCATCGCGCGTGCCATCGAAAAGGCCGTCTTGACCGAATCGCCCGGTGCATCGAGTCACTCGAGCCCCTCGCGCTCCCCCGATCTCGTCAACTCCTCCAATCCCCCCCTCCCCATGATCAACGCCCTCGGCCTCCAGCCCGAGCCCGGCCATCCTACGATGCACACCTTCTCCAGCCGCCCCTCCCCCTACACCCGCCCCTCCATTGCCCCCGCCCACCAGTACGCCCCCACCACCGCCGCTGCCCACTACCAGTCCTCGTACGCTGAGGTTGGCCAGTACCAGCAGCAGGCCCCCACCTACCACACCTCCCAGCCCTACGCCTATCCGGGCTACCAGCCCCAGCAGCAAAATATGCAGCAGCAGTATCCCCAGCAGCAGCAACAACAACAACAGCAGCAGCAGCAACATCAACAACAGCACTCTCAGCAGAGCTACCAGAACCCCCCACCCGCTCCGACGCGGTCCATGTCGTATCCCACCACGACCAGTGCAGGCGAGCGCCCGCGCCAGATGACCATGGGTTCTGCTGTCCCCAGCCCACAGTCTCCGAGCTACTCCTCCCTCTCGGAAAACACGTCCTCGGGGCCCGCCACTCCCCTCTTCACGGGTTATCGCGACGGCCACTCTCCCGTCTCTTCTAATACCGTCGTTCTCGAGCCGGGCCTCGACCCATCGAACCACCACCAGGTCTCGAATCAGGGCTACATGAGCGCTCCGCCCTCCTCAAGTCGCTCGCCGCCTCCCATCCTCCCACCCATCCATCACTCGTATCGCAACGCGACGTATCCCCCACCCACGGGCGGTAACGGCGCTTCGTACCAGTCACATATGAATATGCAGGCCTCGACGGAAACCAAGTGGCGACCGTTCCAGGTCCAGGTCAGCGACACGCGCGACCGGCCACACGCTTAAATATTCTCTCGCTCTCTACGTTTTCCTTCCTCTTTTCTTATTTTCATGGGGGAGAATCATCAACATCGTCACTTGCGGAGGGTGTCCCGGGGGGTCTCGCAGTCTGCGCCATTTTTCGTATTTGCCATTTTTTCCGCCCGCTATTATCCATCCCCCCACTCCCCCCTTCTTTACGCACGGCCTAGTTTTTGAAAAACGCCAGAGCATGCTTTACGACCCACCCGCCCCGCATATACACATTGGACTTTCTCTCCCTATAGTCAATATTTGCTTTCTCCCATCCGCCTAGCGTGTTTGATAGTGGCCTCTCCCTCTTCGTACGTCTCTATTGATGTCTCTTTTGCTAAGTCTTACTTCCTTTGACCTCTTACCCACTTGCTTTCGATTTTTTTTTTTTGGTTTTGTGTACCTGTTGTCGTTTTCCTTTCTCATTGGTAGAAATGCAGCGCGCGCCCCCTTATGTCAAATCTAAAACATTTTTCAAACATCTACGCTCGTCGGAGGTTCTGAGCTTGGCGAGGCAGAAGGAGTTTGGAGAGCTGTGGAGATTGAGCTGGAGGGAGTTGGGAGGTACGCGCCCGGCGCACGTGGAACTCATATCGCGCATGTGAAAAAAAGAGACGAGCAAAGATCTATCACGAGCGCTCTCATCGATATCGAGTCCCGAGGTCACGAAGCCATTCAAAATCATTCAACACCTCATCACCCGGTCACTGGGTACCATACATCATAATAATATCATTGGCAATCCGAGGTCCGAAAGGCGCGTTGAAGAATTTGTTTACTCACGGTGGTGTCTTTTTGTTTCCATGCAGGTGCCTTTTCTGGGCGCATACGTATCATCATGGAGCGCGTGGACGCGTGGGCTGGTTGGAGCACGCGACGGAGGGAGTCTTTTTTTCATCGACGCACGCATCGAAGATTGTTGTCGCCATTAATACTGGAGTCTGGGTCTCGGTAGAGGCTCGATTGGATCAATCGCGATAAGCACGTACGTACGTCCTCCTTGCTGCTGTGATAAGTACTATACTGAATTCACTGTGTTGGATTATCTCCTGGTGTGGCTCGATGCAGCACCCGCGGCACCGACGCGTGCGTGGTGTAAGTAGGTGACCAAGTAGAATTAATGTGTGGCTCCTCCACTCAAATTTCTCCACCTTCCGTACGGCACGGTTCTTGGTTCTCTATTCTCGATTCTTGGTTCTTGGTTCGTGATCGCGAGAAGGTCTTCGAGGAGGGTGCATTACAAGGTAGCTGGTATTGATACTCAAGATTAAAGAAGAAGATTATCGGGGCTCGCTGCCCGCTACCAGAAAATTGCATATACGTAAGTATACAGGTGCATGTAATCCGGAGTCCGGATACATGGATCATGAATCATGATTCGTATACAGATATCGGGCGGATGATGCACATTGCACATTGCAGACGGCGCGGCTCGCGAGGCATTTGGTAAATTGATACCGTGCCCTTCTTTTTTTCGTTCCTTATTTGCGCATAGAGTTTTTGTGATGATGTTTAGGAATGGAATGGAGCTGTAGTGCCGTTTCACCGCGGTCAGCGCCCACGTAAAATCATAAATTTAGTTATTTATTCGATCTCGGGGTGGTGGGCACCCCCACACATGGATATGCATGTGGGTGGGGGGGGTGGTGCGTCGGGAGTCGTACCCCGGTTAATACATGTGCATACGGTTTGCGTTTATGGTTATGCATATGGTTCGCGGTTGCATATGCCGATCGTCAGACTTGTGGGCTGATTATCGTGCACGTTATGGCTGGCGATCTGGTATGCATTAATTTGGTCACCTACCTACTCATCTGTCTGGATCTTTTACGGGAGTCCGATAATATTTGAGATTCGAGCGCACTGGATCGGTAAGTACCAACCGGTGGTGTTGTCCCGGACAAGAATCTGCGAAGAGCTGGTGTCATGATCAGACTCGCGGGATCTCGAGGCACGTTTGGGACAAACAACACGTCATTCGAGGTACGTGAGTTTGTTTCCTAGAATCCAGTGCGAGGGTCGAGGCGAAGGCCAACGCTAACCGCGGAAGAACCTTGGAAACTAGGCTACGCGCTAGGCTCTTTTCCGGCTCGCCGCCGCCCCCAGCTCATTTTTACGTTGGAAATGGGCGATGAATATGAAGGAAAATTAAATCGACATGGAAGTGGCAGGAAGAATGAAAGATTCCATCCCGCGCAGCTGCACGCCTGCCTTTTTTCTTTATTCACGCATTCAGACGTATGCTGTGGGCTAAAAGTGGTTGATTAATTGATCGGTTGATTGTGCGTAAGCAAACTGCGCGTGTGTTGTTGAGTTTGAGCGCTTAGTTTGTTCCGATGGGGTACCGGCGGGAGCACTAGTGTTCGTTTCGTGTTTCGCCCCGCCTTCTTGGAGTCTTTCTTTCGCGGGCTCCCTTTCTTTCTTGTCTTTTTTGTGCTAGCGCCATGCGTCATCGGCCATGATTGGTGAGCACTTGGTCGCAGGTGGACGGAATGGAAAGAAAGGAGACACTTATCGCTGACAGTGGGGCTGATGTATCATACTGGGCTGCTTATCGCGATGCGAAGGTTGGGCAGTGGGCGGCGACGGTCAGGTGGCGAGTGATTATGGACGTCCAGCCGGGTATCGCTGGCAGAGCAAAGAGCATCTCGGACAGATGTAAGCGACTTTTATCTCATTTTGCGATAGCCTGGGTGTGCTGGCGGTGAGCAGGCAGTGTTCATCTGAGTTTGCAGCTCCGCGACTATTGTTGCGCCTCGAACCCGTTTCGAGGGGCGCTTGGGCGATCGCGGGCCTGAAAAGACCTGAATTGTCCGGATATGGGAGATTGAGGGCGCGTGACGAGGACGTTTGGTGCGCGTTTGAGGACGACAAATAAAAGATAAACAAGAGATCGGAGGGAGGAGGGAAACGTGCAGTGGGCGGAAACGGGGAGATGAAAGACGCCGTTAGTGTTTCGAGGCAAGCATGCTCCGCTGAACGTTCCGGCCTTCTGGGTGGGATGGGCTGCCGTGAAACAGAAGGCCTAGCGTTGGATTGACATTCGCAGCTGGATGCTGGGCTCTGGATGCGTCAAGGGCAGCGAGTGCGGGGGCACGCGTAGATGCGCTGAATCCAGGAGACTGCGCAAGGGTGCCAGGGCCCGTGCAGTGCCCGCTGCACCTCTAAATCCTCTTTCCTCCTTCTGCTCCATTCGTCACAGGGTGCGGCGAGCTCGAAACCATCCATGACAGCCCTCCGATCGATGCCCCTTCTTCTCCCGACCCGCGGTCCGGCCCTCGGAAGCGCGATCTCGCGCGTGCAGGAACGGAGGGACATCCCCAACCTCCGCACTCGCGTTGATTTCTTTTCTCCCGGGGCACAGCCACATTCACGCGCCCACAACACGCGGTCACGTGCCCTGCCTTCGCGTTCCCACTCCATCCACCACGTACGTGCGTGCGCCAGATCTATCCGCGAATAATCTTGCAGGCGAAATGCCGAGCGACCTCGACAAGTAGGCTAGTCCGCATCTTTTGCTTTTTCGCCGTATTCACCGCCGTGGCCCCCATCACGCGGCATCTCAAGGCAGATTGAGCAGCTCAAGCGATGCGAACCGCTCTCCGAGGGCCAGGTGAAGGAGCTCTGCCTCAAAGCCCGCGAGATCCTGATCGAAGAAGGCAATGTCCAATACGTCGATGCCCCCGTTACGGTACACATCTCTTCCATTCCTGGCTCCCCACTCCTTCTCTTTGCTTCTCTGTCTGCGTTCTGGTGTTGTGTTGCATTGCATTGGAGCTGCCTCTGCGAGAGCAAGAAAGCGATCTCACCCTTGAACATTTCACACTTTTTCCATCTCAACTTGTGCTCTCTCGCGCGACACTGTGCCTTACGCTGCGCTTCTTCAGATCTGCGGTGATATCCACGGCCAGTTCTTTGACCTCCTCGAATTATTCAAGATGGGAGGCTTTTGTCCAGACACCAATTATCTCTTCATGGGTGCGCACCCCCTTTCTCTTTTCTTAGCATTCGTCATTTCCTCGGTCTCTGTCTTGTTATTGTTATTCTGCCATTCTCATACGGCTCCTCAACTGACTCCTCGGCCTCCTTTTTCTTCATTTGCCATCGCTATTTCTCCTTCCATCATATCATCAATTCCCTCGGCGCTACCTTGGATCAAATCTTGGATCAATTTGACGCGACACCGCACTATGCTCGAATCTGGCTCTTCACACTCCGCCTCCACTCCGTGCGCGTGACCGGTCGTCGGTTTGACCGCCGCAGGCGACTTTGTCGATCGGGGCTTTTACAGCGTCGAGACCTTCCTCCTCTTGCTCGCCTTCAAAGTGCGCTACCCGGATCGCATCACGCTCATCCGGGGAAATCACGAGTCGCGCCAGATTACCCAGGTCTACGGATTCTTCGACGAGTGCCAGCGCAAATACGGGACGCCCAACGTGTGGCGCTACTGCTGCGAGGTGTTTGACTATCTCGCTCTCGCTGCTATCGTCGATGGCCGCGTGCTCTGCGTGCATGGAGGCTTGAGTCCCAATATCACTAGCATTGATCAGGTACGTGTCCCTTTCCTCGTCGTAATACTCTTGTTTCGCCACCACCACAATCTCTTCTCGACGTCCCTTGTTTCATTTCGTTCCTCGTCCTCGTCGTCGCTACGCTATTTTTTCGCTATCTATCCTTCCTCGACGCTCGAGCCCGAAGCCCGCTAATTCTAAATTCTAATTCCCACTGACCCTCGGCCACGCGTCTCCCCACCCACCTCCCACCTCTCTTTCTCCTATACTCTCCCTCTCCTACACACTCGTAACCCACACACGCAGATACGTGTAATTGACCGAAAACAGGAGGTTCCACACGATGGACCCATGTGCGATCTCCTTTGGTCAGATCCAGATGGTGCGTCGCGCGCTCTTCGCCAGATTGTCTTTTTTGAAATGCAGTGCTGGAGGCTCATTATTACTGCACCCGCCTCTTTTCTCATCTCATTTTCATGTATTGCTGCCTTGTCTGCGCTGCGCACCTTGCGTACTATTGCGGATTGCGCTTTTCTCGCGCTGCGTATTACTATTGGCCGACCTCCTCGACTTGTTGATCACCGCCAACCGTGGGCACGTCATCGATGATATCGCCGGTGCGTCGACTGGAACCGCAATTTTCGATCGAACCCATGAATATGGTCAATTCATTGCTGGGCTGCGATCGAATTTCGCCATCACCTTTCGCGGCTGATCTCACGCCCGCCTTGCCACTGCCCGTTTCGACCTATCTCACTTGCGACTCTCGTGATCACTCTTGTTTTCGTCCTTGTCGTTATGGTTATGCTGGTTAGGAGATCTGATTGGCTGGGGCCTCTCGCCGCGCGGTGCGGGATTTTTATTCGGCGCGGATATCGTCAAGATGTTCACGCACAGCAACGACATCGACCTTATCGCGCGGGCACACCAGCTGGCCATGGAAGGCTACAAGCTCATGTTTGACCGCAAGCTTGTTACCGTGTGGAGTGCGCCGAATTATTGTTATCGGTGAGTTGTGCCTTTCTGCTTTCTGGTTGTCTTTGGTCTCTGCTTTTTGTCCACCGTTTTTGTTCTTTTGTGCGTTATGAGCTTACGCTGGTTGGATGTGCGTGCTCGGATATCGATCCGGAGGACGAGGGCGATATCTTTTGTGGGCATTTTGAATGTCGATCGAGAGATGATCGTGAACAAAAAACGTTGAGGTTCCCTTGCTTCCCGTCCTCGTGAATTCATTCTTGTCGCGCCTTGCTTTTTGAACTCTTTCCTCTTCCTTGCACACTCCGTTCCGCAATCCGTCATCACCGCGTTATTTCCGCAGTTCCAGCTTCTGGACTCGGGCTTGCAGTTCATTAATCTCACATCTACATGGTCGTTGCCATTTTCCGCTGGCGTATTTGACTTTACGACTCATCGACTTATTAACCTTGGCTTGCACGCGTTTTTTTTCAAGGTGTGGCAACGTGGCGTCCATACTCGAGCTCAATGACGAGCTTCAGCAAGAGTATAAGGTGTTCCAACACGCGCCCACGGTGAGTCCACGAGATTCTCATTTCTCATTCCACATTCCGCCTTTGCACATTCCACATCACCATTCCACATTCTATTCCGCATTGCGCATTCCCCACACGCCATATCTATACGCCGCACGCCGCACGCCGCAGGACCTTCCACTCCCTCCTTCTATTTTATATCATTCTATCCCATTCAATCCCGTTTCTTTCGAGAAAAAGCCTCCGAGGCGTCATCCCGTCGTCCCGCCCCGCATTTTTAGCTTTGGATCTAGGTGTGGCCGCGGTCGTGCCCCACATTTATATTGAAATTAGTGTGTCGATATGGGTGTGGATATCAACTGACGTGTTCCTCCCCTTCCCCCTCCCTCTCGTTATAGGATACCCGGTCGATACCGGTGAAAAGACCTGCGCCGGAATACTTTTTGTGAAAGAGGCTTGTTTCGTATTCAATATATCGTATCCCAGGGTCGACCCGACGACGACGACGACGACAACGACGACGGCGAAAAGGGCAGCGAGGAGACGACGCTGTGGTCCCCGTCCCTTGCATATACGATACCCTGTGACTGTATCCGTGTGGCATGCTAAATGCTGCCGGGCGTCTATATGTCATCGACTGTAGTTTGTTTCATCGTGCCTTGATTTACTGCTTGCTTATCATCTTGCTGCGCAAATGTACTTTATTGTTTCCTTCATGCCCATGCCAACTACTCGATCCGACGCAATGCATTGCCGTGTATGCACATGACGCAAACGCGGGTGTGATGCGTATCTGCGATGATCTCGCGCCGTCGACTCGGCGGTAGTATAGATACCAGACGGGCTACCAAGCTGTTGGGTCCCCGATAGACGGCCTCAATTCAGCACGCGTGATGAGCATATCCGCCTCTACAGGACCGGTTCCTATTTCTTGTATGGAAATGCAATGCGAGTGCAAGATTGGATACATGGAAACAAAAACATGAGGAAAGGAATACGGACACGAGCATGGAAAAAATGCGCAAAGATGAGGGCGTTCTTCCACGGAATGGAAGCGAGGTAGAGGAAAGCGTAGAGGGGAGAATCTAGGTTGGAGTACGTCTCGTTCATTTCGTTCAATGCCTCGAAGCCTTGTTGATCAGTTTAGCCTTTTCCAGGTCTTTCATACCTGCGTCGCCGAAACATATTAGCCTTTGGGGGTATTACAACTTCGAGGTAGAGGCATTGACGTACTTTGTTTGACAAGGAGACTCTTGTAGTTCTTGATGTCGATTCCCACCTGCGATGATCGGTAGTGTTTAGCATCTATGCACACACGGCGTGAGCTAAAATCCAATTGAAGCACGAACCTTGGTTAAGTTCTTGATCGTCTTGTTCTTAACTTCCCAGAGTTCTTCCGCGACTTGGGAAATCAATCGGAAATCGTGGGACACGATGACCACGCCTCCTTCGAATTCCTTAATCGCTGTGGCCAACGCATCGATCGACATCATGTCCAGATGGTTAGTTGGCTCATCTGGGCAACAAGAGATCGGTTTAACCACAAGCATATAAAAGAGCAGGTTCCGCTTACCAAGCAGGAGGATGTGCGGGTGTTCCATGGATAGCTGAGAAAAGACAACGCTATAACACGCAGGTAGGTTAGAAGGGCGAAAGTTACCGAGTGGGCGGACACGGACCGATTACGAAGGCCATCGGAAAGCTGTTTGATAGGGGCCGTCTGATGGGCTCCCGATAAACCGAACCGTCCAAGCTGCTGTCTCCAGAACTGAAGCAGAGGATTTGTTAGCTGAGGTGTAGCTGCCACAGGGGGCACTACGAACCATCATATCCTTATCGGGGTAAGCCTGGCTGAAGAGACTGCCAAAGTATTCGATAGGCGATTTATCGTAAGGCAGCTGGTCGGCGGAGTGCTGGCTGTACTTGGCTAGCTTCAAACTGCTATGCTTGGAAATAGTGCCTTCGCACGGCTGGAGAGAACCGGTAATGAGGTTGAGTAGCGTAGACTTTCCGGTTCCGTTGGCGCCCAGGATAGCAATACGTGAGTCCATGCTACAGAGTAAATGTTCACAATGGTGTCCTGCAGGTATGAAAAAAAAATTGAACACACTCAATACCAAAGGATAGCTTTTCGTAAAGGTAGTCCTCTTTTCTGCCCGAATAAGAAAAGGCGACTTCGTCGAAGGCAATAATGGGCGGGGGCAACTTGCGAATGTCTTCGAAGTGGAACCGAAGCTGCTTGGGGATCTCCACCTTCTCTATGAGACCGGCAGCCTCCATCTTGTCAATAATCTATCGTGAAAGAGAAAAAGAAAGTCAGCTTCGTACTCGCATCGCAGAGGGGTCATCAGTACCTTTTGTTTACTCTTGGCTTGCTTCACCAAGTTAGCGTAGGTACCAGCGCTTGCAATGAATCTTTGAAAATGGATCAGTAGACGAAAGTCGGATTGAACAGTGTCGGCTCACCTCTTGATGTGGGCAATTTCCTCTTGTTGTTTGTGGTACGCTTTCATTTGGTTGACCTCGTTCTCCGCCTTCGTCCGCACGAAAGTGCTGTAATTACCGGTATAGTACACCATCTATCAGGACCATTAGTAGTCGCAATCATTTGAACGGTGTGAGTAGTATATACCTTCTTTTTCGGAGTCAGCTCCATGATGTTGGTACAAACCTAAACAAGGTACCCTAAATACGGTGACAGCTGAGAGAAGCGACTACAGGAGCTCACGCTGTCCATGAAATCTTGCGAGTGAGATGTAATCTGAGTGAGCGTGGTCGAGGTGAGCCTTGAGAAGTACAATAAGAGGCTGTTAGGTACGTACGACAAGGATATGATTATAAGTAGAAAGGTAAGCTTCCAACCAAACCACTGCGCCGAGATCCAGGTGATTGGCTATAAAGGGACGCGAACGCGCAAGTATTAGCGCCAAGCCCACAAATAGTAACAAAAGCTGGGAAATTTAAACGAACTGGGCTCGTCTATTAAAAGCATCGAGGCGTGAGTTCAGTTTTGAAGGAGGTTTTGTGAGAACGCACCCATCAGTAGAAGATGGGGCTTGATGAAGAGCGCTCTTGCAAGAGACACCCTCATCCTCCATCCACCGGACATGTCTTTTGTCGGCTTTTTCATCATAGTCTGGTCAAAGCCCAGACCGTGCAGGATGCTTGCCGCCTTCGCCTCAAACGTTGACGGGTCCATCTCCTCCAGTTCTTCATGAAGTGCCTCAAGGGCAAGCTCATCGAGCGTGTCCGCCATACTCATTTCCTCGATTTGCTTTTCTAGTTTGGCGACCTTCGCCATGGCCGATGCGACAATGAAATCAACAGCATTGACATCAGCAGGCTCAGCCTCGCCGCGGACGAGGTAAATCTGGAGTGAGAAAGAAGCTTTAGCATATGTGATCATAGCGTACTGCGTATTTTGACATACATCGATATGTTCAGGGATGTCAATATCACGCTCGGCGATCGATTGCAGGAATGTCGACTTTTTTACAGGTCAGCCTCAGCATGTATAGAATCTGCAGAGTGAAATGATCGCTCGCCTTTCCACAGCCGTTTTCACCCAAGAGACCATATCTGAACTCAACTGAGTTAGCATAGTTCAAACGCGAGATATATGCCGTATTGCCACTCACCGCTGGCCATAATTGAGCGCAACCTCTGCACCCTCGAAAAGTAATCTCCCATGGAATGAGAGCGTATATGCATCGATCTTAATATCACGTCCTTTGACGTCCGACACCAACACACCGGCAGCGCTCCTGGATGAGGGGTGAGTAAAGCGCTTCGGAGGGGCAAGTTCTTTATTATCGGACTCACCTGTCAGTCGCCAAGTTCAGCTTGGCCATTGTGGATAGGTCATCATTACTAGCGTTGCGAGAGAGCATTGGAGTAGTAGCTGGACTGTCGCCATACTGCGACCCTGCGGGTGTTGAGGACGTAGGAGTCGTCGACGATCCACCGGCTTTACTAGCACCTTTGGCGGCCTTGGCTGCCAATCGTTTTTGCTTTGAGGCGGAAGCCATGATGAAACCGTAGCGATTTGATCGTTAAAATCAAAAGGAGGGTAAAGGAAGGAAAAAAAAATCTGTGCAGATGGTGCGGTGGTAGGGAACAAGCGCGAAGGGTCGAAGGCCGAATCCGCAAAATCAGCTCCCCGATCTGAAAAAAATTATTAGGGTCCGATGATTTCTGGTCACAGATCGGCATCCTGCCCCGGCGGTGATATCACCTCAGAAAATTGCTCAACATTCCTCGAAAAGCATTCTATAAAATCATTGCAGATACATATATCAGAGAAGCCATGCATACAAAGCTATCTATTTTTCTCCAAGTGTTCCACATGTAAGATGCCGGGGTGTTTTTGGCAAAGAGCCGTACCGCCCCGATCGTAGGCCGATCATGGTTTGAATGCAAGCCACGCTTCGTTCAGTGACCCGAATACACCGTTAGCGATCATTCGCTGCTCTAGCGTAGTGTTATTGGGGTTCAGCTGAAGGACGACGAATATCCGTTAATAAGACCCTCCTTATGAAAAAAAAATGGGCGTACTTTGTCTGGATGAAGCTTTGCGATAGCTTTGGTGTATCGAATCTTCACTTGGCTAGGAGTGATCAAATCGCCCATCCCAACTTTCTGCCATCCGAGCTCGCTCCAAAGTACGGTGTCGAGACTTGCGATCAACGCCCGTAGATTCGCCTCCTTTCCTCCCTTCCACGCCAGTATCTTTGCGTCTACGACGTCCTTGAGATTATGCCGCATTTGGTCCTCTGCCTCCTGCGCTTCGTTGGCAGAACGGAGCTTGGTGAGCGCTTCGGACGGGACAGACGGCATTGCTGGTCGGGGCGCTGGCTTGGGCCGCGGTTTGGGCTTGGGAGCCACATGAGGGGCAGCCGCCGACTCCGTACCAGCGATAACCCCCACCATCTTCCTACACCTTCCGGCGCCACGAACTGCCTCGTCCCTCACCCTCGATCCCGCGGGTCCACAGTTGATCCCCGCTAGTTTCTCCCAGTCGTCCCGAGCCTTATCCCACTTCTCTGCCATCTCGTATGCATTCGCGCGCCGGCTAAGGGCTTTAACGAGTGCGTCGCCGAGGTTGATCTCCGCAACCTCGGCAGGAAGAGGGGCCTCCCGGTCTGGGTGATAGTCAACCCCAATCACCTCGATGACAGCTGTGGCGTCTTGAGCGGCACCGCTGTGATCACCCGTCTTTATCCGTGACAGAGCGCGGTTATTCAATAATGGTACGAGGCCGAGGTGGCCTGAAGGCAAGAGGTCGATGGCAGATGTGTATGACGATTCCGCTTCAGCAAAACGACCCAGCTTGAAAAATTCTGTGCCCTTGGTGCGATGGGCAGTCGAGCGGGCCAGTATTTCGGGCGATGTACTGGTATGGGCACGATGGCGAAGGGGCGGGGGTGCCGATGGGACTTCTGGTGCACGTTTAGAAGTGCGCTCGCGAGCGACAGGCGCCTTTCGGCGGCCGGGAGAAACGTATGTGGGGGCATCGTCCGAAAGCAATGACCCAGTTTTAGGGCCTTGCCTTCGTGCGGGCTCGGTGGGCGGGGGCGGTCGAGCCGCGGAATTCGAGGTCTCCCCTTGCTCTTCATCTGTCCTCCGTGCTGCACCATCACTGACTCTCCGTGGTGGTTCCTCTTGCATCCATCTCGGTCTCCCGTCGGCGGGCGGTCCACTAGTCGGTCCAACCGACGCTGCAGATGCAGCCCTCCGTTCTTCGTACGCCTTTTGTACCTGCGCCTTTCCTTGGGCCCAAAACGCATTCGCACGATTGAAGACACTCAATCCAATCTCGCTCGCTTGAGCGATTATCTTGTCTGTATCGAGAATGGGAGCCATAGCTTCTGGAGCTGGTTGGGCGGGGGCTTGTCGCGTGCTTTCGCGCGACGGCCCAGCACGACGACGGCGCCTTCGCTCGGCTGCCTCTTCTCGTTCTCTCTCTCGTTCGATACGCTCCGGATCTTCTTCCGGTCTAGGGGCGTCTGAGGATTGGAGAAGTGACTCAAGGGCGGCTTGCACGTCGACCCCCGTGGCTGTAGAGGCCAGCGCAGTGCGCGCTTGTTGAGGTGAGAAGCCCATTTCTACAATCTGTCCGATAATATGAGGTGGCGGAGATACTGTACGAGATTGGGGTTTCGGTGAAGGGCGAGAAGCACGCTCAGCATCTGCCGTGGGTGAGGAAGTTATTGCGGGCACCTATTCCATTGTCAGATACGCTGAGTGTAAGAAATTGCGCTTCAAGAAAGGAAACCCATACATACATTCGAAGGGGATGCTCTGCTTGGGTTCGCGTCCATGGGTTTGGCGAGGGCTCCAAGTATATCGTCATCACTCGCATATCCATCCAGTCTTTCATCCTGCACTTCACGATCACCAAAATCAAAGGAACCAGGAGTTCCCATGCGAGGCGTCGCTTCGCGTTTTGGGAGAAAAGAGGCAGAGCGTGGCGTGGGTGCAGCCATCGGCGCATTCTCGAAGATAGACAGATCGAACGGGTCAGAGGATGCAGACGAAGCAGCATTTGGAGTGGATGAGGGTGGATGTGCGGCAGGTGTCGCTAATAGATCGAGGTCCCAGGGATCATCGATGAGCGGTTTGGAAGCGGTGGATCCTGCAGCAGAGCTACGACCCTGGTTCACTTGCTGAGAGATAGTAGGAGGTTTCTTGCTCTCTTTGACAGTCGTCCCCAAACCAAACTTCTCGAATGGGTCCCAAGACTCATCTGGGTCTATTTTTTGAGAAGCCGGGGTCAAATGTCGCGTCGCGCCAGAGGTAGGTTGCATGACGGTAGAGACAAGGAAGGTGCCTGCTCCGAGCGAAGGAGTATTGCCTCGCCCCTGCGATGGCGTTCCCGAGCTCCCGCCACTATTGTTCCCTCGCGAGGTTGAACTCTCAAATGTATCCCAAAAATCCCCTTGAGACTTCAATGCTTCACGCTCCTGCTCCATGCGAGATCGTCGCTCCTGCTCAGCTCGAGCCTGCCGATCGGCGAGAGATAGATTTGCATGGTCCTTGCTGCCGGACCCGAGAGAAACTAGACTACTAAACGCGTCTGAGCTAGTAGTAGGCTTTGTTGATGAAGCTGAGCCCAAAGCAGGAGACGAGCGAGCTGGTTGAGTCCCTGCCGGCGTGATGGATCGATTTGATGAAGGTAAAGTCGCAGCAAGCCTTGAGAATGAGTCGTATTCCGGTCGTTGCTGGGAGGACTGTTGAGTCCGATTCCCATTCGAATTTAGCTTCGACCCTATCGTGGGCTGAGTCGAAGGCGTAGAAGACGTCCAGAGGTCTGCGAAATCCGCCATATTGCAGCTTGAGGGTTGCCGTCGCCGTCGTTGTCGTTGAGTGTGGGCTCAAAACTTGATGCCAGCTGTAACGCGCTCAGTGATATATCTCCGTAACAAACCGAGGCCGAGATTAGATAAGATACCAAGTCAGGGGTCGAAAACCAGCACCAGAGACAGAAAAGATTCAGAAATATGTACAGCAAATACACCAGCACTTTATTCTGCGTCTGTAAACTCCTCCTCTTCCTCCTCCTCTTCTTCCTCCTCCGATGCTCCGTTCACCTGTGGTTCAGATGATGCAATCGAGGCTTTTGTTTCTGCCTCTTTTGCCAGCGTCTCCTCCCAGCCCTCCTCGAACATCTCGGGATTTTCAGCAGGGTTGGCGATGGCCGTGGCTATTCTCGTTCGGTTCTTTGCCTTCAGATCACCGCGCCATGCCTCTACGGCTTTTGGTACTTGGCTGTATTACAAGGCTAGTAAGATCATCTGATAGTTTATTGCGCGAATATGATAAACAAACCTTGGGGCATATGTCCGGGCGAAAAGGGCAGCCTCTGGTGCTCTCTCCGTTTTCACTAACAAGTCAACACACGCCTCGGCGTCGCCGAGCTGCAAAAGAGAGGCAAAAGCAACATTATTTTGTCCCTTGGCCGCTAAAAACACGAGGCGTCAGGAAACTATATTTTGCTTCCATATCGAGGATGAACCAACCTGCCGATTTTGCGAGTGTGCTTAGACCTTCCCGGTCACCCGTTGCCAGATGTAACAGGAGAAGAGCACTCAAGTCGCTTGCTTTTTCGAAGCATTCTCGTGCCAGGTCGAATCTCCACACAGCCAGCGCGCGATCACCGACAGACTTCCACTTCACCTCAGATTCAGGGTCGGGTGTTGCCCGCGCGATACCCAACGCAGTTTCCAAATCATCTAGTTGAATCGCAAGGTCAAATCGGTGATCTGGGTCGGTGGAAACCTCGAGAGCGAGCTCCTTCATATCTATTATAGATGTGTGATCAAAAAAGTACCGATTTTTGAAAAGTAGTTTGGCTTACCCTGTGCTTCTAGGAATCGGGCGACCTTGTTACGCTGCTCGACGGGTACGTTTGGTAAAATCTCGCTAGCAGCTTGCAAGTCACCACGAAGAATAGCCGTTTGATACTCAATCATCGATAATGAGAGCGCGTATCCGTAAATGTTCACATTTTTGTCGGCCAAGTAAACACGGTTATGGGCAGGGATATAGCCGAGGAGGTACATAGGACTGAAGGAAGGGATCACGTAGAGAATAAGCATAATCATCGCGATTCGAATGAAAACGAAGGACAAACGTGTCGAAGAGGTTAACATTGTGGGTTTGATCTCCAACGAGGTAGTTGAGTCTGTTGGCAGCGTTGGTATAGACAAAGCAATCGCCAACCCATTTGGCAGTCCTCACACTATACGTGCCAAGGCAAGGTTAACAAAGGCGGACAGAGTGGGAGTAGGTATGACGTTACCTCTCTGAAATCTCGGCAATAAGTTCGAAAGCTTCCTCTACACCTTCATCCCCAATATCAGCCCCAGAGTCAATTGCAGCCGTATACGCGTCCCGATCAAATTTGAGAATGTAAAACGAGTCGTTGGCCACAACGGCCACAAGGGTACCGGAGCCGGACCAGAAGACCTAGCGCGAAGTATCAGTAGGTGATAATGAAATGAATAGGCGGGGAAAGCGCGCACATCCTTGGCTTCGACATCGACTCTGCGAACTACTTCGCCAGAGTCCCAATCCCAGAAAACAACAAACCCGGTTCCTCTAGCGCCCAACAGCGTGCCACCGTGCAAGCCGTCAACCGTCCAACCACCAGCTCCCTTCAGCCCGGCACCACCTTTCTCTTTGAAGTTCTTGAACAATTTGACCTTACTCTTTCCCTCGAGCACCGCATAGGTATTTGAGTCCCCTGCCCATGCAAACGCAGTCCCGTTGCCGAATGCCTTGTTGCGCCACGCGAGGGCTGTATAGATAATATACTCGCCGTCGCCACAAACCGTGACAAAGCGCCCATTGGGACTGTGTTGGATAGTTGAGGGGAAGACCTCCGTCGAGCCTAGCTCGCGAACAGCCAGAGAAAGGCGCTGTCCATCGGGAGTATCGTCGTCTATCCCCGTGGTGTTCAATATATGGTATACGAAACATGAGTCGGAAAATACTCACCTTGAGCAGCTTGCAAGTTTGCAGACAAGATCTCAGTATTCCGGGCGTATACGAGCTTGCCAGAAGTGTCCATGCTGAAGCTGGGCTCTTCGCGACCGAGCTGAACAAGTCAAATCAACAAAAGACCAACCAGATGATGCAATTAAAGCTAATAGATACCTGGATGGAGACTAAACCATCGTCAAAGCCGACAGCGATGTCGTTGGCGTCCTTCCGATACGCGACACACCACGCGCGCTCTAAAGCATAATTAAGAGTATTTTCGAGGCGGTATGTTCCAGAGTGCCATATTTTGACCGTGCCATCTTCGGAGCCAGATACGATGATGGGGAGGGAAGGGTGGAAAATGGCAAAGGACACGTTTGATGTATGTGACTCGAGAGTCTGAATGCACGACTTGGAATGATAATCCCATACTTTTACCGTCCTTCGGGAGTTGGGTTAGGTCAACACGCCGTCGCCGAGGTGGGTGTCTGGACACTCACCTATCATCACCGGTGGTGACCATATACGGCTTGTCACCGCCATGATAATATTCAACGTAATTGACGCCCTTGTCGTGGGCATCAAGCGTGAAGTTCGCCTGACCCGAGCCAATCGACCAGACTTTGACCGTCCGATCCAGACACGCAGACGCAAAAGTGTTGCTATCCTTTGGATTAAAGGCTATGTTCATAATATAGTGCGTGTGACCTTCGTAGGTCTAAAGCAGGGTCATTATTGGACAAGGTGTTCATGCGAAACCAGAGAGGCGAACCTGGATGCATTTCCAGCCCTTCTCCCAATCCCATGCCTTGATAGTCATATCATCACTTCCTGTGATAACCAAACTCGCGGTGGGGTGCACGTTCAGGCATCGAATATAATCCGGGTGGGCCTCAAACGCGGTAACTTTTTCATGAGTATTGTAGTTGAAGGCGCGAAGCTGGAAGTCGTCCGATCCCGCGACAAACCACTGCTTTCGTGCGATAAAGCGAACGCAGCGAACAGGCACTTCTGCAACCTCGAATGTTTTGATGAGGGCGCCGGTTTCGTGGTTGTAGAGATGCACGGAGCCGTTGTAAAGGCCGGCTAGTAGCCATGGCTCTGTTGGATGATAGTCGACCGATTTGACGCGATCAGATCGCGCGAAAAGCTTGCGCTTTTATGCGCGGAAATTTCTCAGAAAATAATGGGACGTGCAGAGCTCAAGGAGATACTAACGTTGATGTCGAGTAACATGTCGTCGGATGGTGTACGTGTAATGAGCGCAAGCCTCCGGACGCGAATGCTCAAATCTTTGGACCACGTCACAGGCTGTGACCAGAAACATTATTTAGTCGGAACGTCCACCGCTGCGTTTAAGTATGAAGCTGATCGGATTACAAATTGGTGCTGCAGAAGGAAAAAGGCTAACAAGGTGCAGGTTGAAGCAGGGAGAAAGAAATCGATATAAAAAAGAGAACACTACAGAGATGGATTTCCCAAAGAAAAAGTGAACAGTAAGGTAAGTAGTAAAAATATCAAAATGTTCGCAGGTTGGAAATACAGCTAAGGATGAGGATTTGCTATCTACGCGCTTCCGCTGGCCCCGCTTCCACTCCCGAAGCCCGGCCCGCCGAATCGAGTGTTATTCCCTCTGAAGTTTCCCAGCACCATCTCGCTCGAGAGCGGCGCAAGCCCAAGCTTCGGGGCGGGCGATTTGTCCAAGCCAGTTGCGTTTGTCTGGTACGAGCTCAGGTCTGGCTTCGCATCAAACATACCTGTTGAAGGGGAAAAAAGAGACTCAGTTCTTCTGTCATCCCCCAGAAGTTAATAATGAAGGGAAGAGTTGTACCGAGCTTACGAAGCCATCGTTGCCGCACTTGATGATATCCCCGAGTCGGAAGAGCCTTCTGCACGAGGTCCCATTTCTGGCCGTATTTCGCGACAGCCTGCCAAGATGGCCAATTAGCACCCAAAAGCAAACAAATGGTATAAAATGTAGAAAAAACGGACTTTGCTTAAAAGTTCATCCTCTTCCTTGGACCATTTCTGATAAGGACTTCGCTGTCTTCGCGCGGGCACATCGTTCGTCAGCCTCAACAGCTGCTCACTCTGCAACTTGGACACCTTGCCAGCCTCTTCAGGATGGTGCGATAATGGTGGCCCAAGAGGGCTGGAAAATGGATTGGCTGTCGACGCCGAAACTGCAGGCGAAGGCGCAAGCGCGCGTGTGCGCGTACTCACGGGAGTGGGCACAGCTGTGGGAACCGAGGACGCCGGAGAGTCAAAGATGAAATGAGGGAGTGGAGACGATGGTGTTTCAGACGTTGTAGGGTGGGATGGTGGGGTTGAGAGATCAAAAGTGCCAGGCGTCGTGGGTATGGCGGAAACTTCTCGCCGCGACGACGGTTGTCTCCCAGTAGGAGGAGACGGGCGGAGATCGATCGCAGGCCCCAAGGACGGAAAAGGTGAGGCATCTAAAGCTGCGCGTCCTTTGCCTTTACCTTTCGGATCTGATGAAGACGGCTTCGGTAGTGCTGGCTGAGGGGGGATACTCTCCTTTCGCGCATGCATCGCGGGCTCCTCGCTAGCTCTAGATCGCGACTGTGATATTGGTCTTGGAGCATCGTGTTCTGCATCCACGGACAGTCCGCCAGCGTCCGCGGGAGCGCCAGAGCCTTGTGAGCTAAAAGCCGCCGCCTGGTCAGCCAAGACGTCGAGTGCGCTCATCACCCTCCCTGCACCAGTTGATTGTGAAGATCCTGCTTCAGAAGCACTGTCAAGTCGCCGTCTCTTTGCAGGGCTGCCATCTTGCATATCGTGATCGAAAACCGTTCTCGCAGCACTCAGAAGACTTGCTAGCCCTGACGGCGTGTCTGTATTTGGAAGCGTTTGCGGTGTATGCGTAGGCAGGAGTGCGGAAAAGGAGGGACGCGATGCGCCGCTTTGCGATGGGCGTGATGGCGTTCGGACGTGCGACGTCGATGGGCGGCGTGCCTGCGGAGTTCGTGGAGTAACAGGTGGGACAGAACTATTCGTGTGTGCGATTTCGTGCTGCTCTGGGGAGTAGGTTGTTGGGGGAGATAGCATCGCTACCCTCTCTCTTCCTATCCGCCGCGCCGCCAGAAGGAGATGCTCGGTACGGGCATCCGCTAGGGACGGGCTCTTGAGTGTTTGGTGGTGGCGAGTTGATACTTTCAGGGGTGTGGTATCCGCGCCCACACCGCCACCAGGATCAAGATCGTCCTCAGACGGCGGTCTATCGATCTTTCTCGGACGCCCGACGGGACGAGGCTGGCTCGGAGGGGCAGGTGCAAAGGGGGTGTCGAGGACAGGCTGTTCAGCCGGAGGTGGAGTTGCAGGCCGTATTAGCAAAGCAGGCCGAAGAGCATTGAGCTCAGACTCAAGCACGTGAAGGCGTGAGTTCGTCTCGTACAGCTATGAAGAAAATGGATATGGGTATACAGTATCTCCAAATTAAGGTTCGTGAGACAGACAAACCCGGGTCTTGAGAGCACGATTATCGGCCTGGAGTTGACTATTTTCGCGTTCGAGGTCCTGTGGAGCGATTTGATGAGAGGATGGCACAATAAATCGAGTTCATCCTCAACATACCTCTCTGATACCAGCGCCCTCCTTCTGAGATCGTTCAAGAAGGACACCGGCAACCCTCCGCCAGGCCTCCCGCTCGGCATCCCATCGCACTCGGTCATCTTCGTCTCGAGAGAGAATAAAATCACGCTGCTTATTCAGAGTCGATATTGTTTCCGCTTGTGCAAAGAGTTGTGATGGCAAAGGCACCGAGGGATGAGTCAGGCGCAGAACCTGAGAGTGCGTAAGATGAAGGTCGCATTAAGACCATGGCAGGCTTGGGCGATAAGGTACTGTACCATTTCGGCCAAGACTCGCTCCCTGTCCTCGCCAAAAGTGCTCATATCGCTCCATGTTTTGTCCAGACGGGCGATGGAATTCTTTCGCCCATCTCTCACAATACCCATCTCCAAAACCTTGCTACGGATCTCATCGAGCTCAGCCCGGTCTATCGGCTCAGGCGAGGCGGACGATCTCGATTGAGCGGGTGAGGAGGCACGCGACGCTGGAGGGAGTGGTGACGGTGAGAGCGGCCGGATTAAATCGGAAATGTCGAGCGGCTGAGGCGTTGATGATTGCGGTGGTGTTGGAGAGGCCATGCTAGCGCAATGCGTATGGCGCTGGGCGGTGGCAAGATGGAGATTTGCCCAGTCGTGCGCGGCGGTTCGTGTGCGAGCAAGGCCCACTCGCGGAGAGCGTGGTGGAGGACGACGCCGGCAGCAGGGGGCAAGGATGGCTGCTTTTCGCAAGATGTGCACGTCGCGCATAGGTTTCGTCACGTGAGCATAGTTCCCATGTTTTTTGCCGCATTTCCTCCTGTTTTCCTGACAAATCATCCTTTTCCGTCAAGATCTGCCATAATCTGTCCAAAACTCAGAAGCAGAGCAGAAAGCTATTTTATTCCTGACGCCAGCCTGCGGTGTTTCTAGCCTTGAGTATCAGCAATATTAGTACGCCCGAAAACGCTGGCGACTGGGCGGCTTTTTCTGCGGCGCTTGATGGAATCTATGGTATGCCAGTTATAATTGCGGCGAGCTCGATCAATGTAATAATATTTCGTTTGCATTAGGATAGCGACGTGGTCAAGCAGGTGGAAGCCATAGCTGAGGAATTATGCGACTCTATCCAGAGCCTCGCTATCCAGGCTCGTGCGGAACATCAAACGCAGCATGGGTATGCTCCAAGCACTTGTCATGACGTTTTCTCGTGAATAACAACCGCCCGACCTTGCACACAAGAAGTTCAGCGGCTAGACATCTGCATGCACGATTATACGAAGGACATGGGGCTATCGAGTATCTTCGGGATCTGCTCATCGAGAAAATAGCAGCGGGAATGGCACACCGCTTGCTGGCCATGAACATCCGCCACAATCGGCTCGCAAGCGTAAACCGACTTCCAGACGAGCTGCTCTCTTTTATATTCGAGCTTGCAGCGTCTACTGCGCGCGCGTGTAATGACTTGAAATTAAGGGCCCAGCTGGTCCTTCCCTGCGTCTCGAGTCGGTGGCGGCGTGTCGCGCTTGGCACTTCGGGCTTGTGGGCGAGCATCGACCAGGCTTATAGTAGGCCTCTGGTGGATCATTTCGTTGCTCATGCCAAACAAGTTCCGCTGAATATTGCTTTTGAGCCATCCGATTTTGGCCACTCCGCGCTCAGAGAATTTCCGCACCTTATCACGCAACTTATTCCCCATATCGATCGCTGGGGCTCTTTGAGGGTCGACGACATCTCCCTCACCGATCTTGAGATGCTCGTGCCATCCCCAGCGCCGCTCCTCGAAGAACTTCACATAACGTTTTACGATGGCCTCGAAGATGAGGCTGCGCTGCCTAAATCTCTGCGGGTATTCGCCGGACACACACCTCGCCTCAAGAAGCTACACCTATCGGGCTTGTGTCAGCGGCTGACCTCGCCCATCTACACTGGTTTAACGGTCCTTGAGCTCAGTGATATCGGTTTTAGGGACGACGAAAATCAGCTCATATCGGTTCTGGCAGCGTGCCCCGCGTTGGAAGCACTGTGCCTCTCCTATGTGGATTTCCCGTCCTCCACAAGACGCGAGGAGCTAGATACGCGCGCCTTCCCAACCCCTATATCATTTCCACGCCTTCACACCCTCGATCTATATTGTCTGGAAGAATATCTCACAAAACTCGTTGTTGCTTCAATTCTCTGTTCGACAGACCTGAGTTTTTCGGTAGTATCCATTGGCACCAGCAACAACGCCCTCCGCAGCGTCTTCTCTCCCCATATCGATATTGCCATCGCTTTTCCTCACCTTCTTCTCGTCCGCCACCTACACATCGAACACCTGAATAGCGGGAAAACCTGCATAGTAAGGAATTCGACTGAATCTTCCGGATCGACCACCTTTTGGGTGTCTCTCAGGGGAATAGAGAACAGGAACCTATTCTCCGAAAAACTGTATTATGATATCGGGCACTATCTCCCTTTCCAAGCACTCGAATCGCTGCATATCACCGGGGAAGGCAATAATCCGAGTCCCGCGTCCATTGCTACATTGCTGGCTACCCTACCCCTGATAACCTTGCTCACATTCGACGAATTCCCATATTTGTCCTGGCGCGTCCTTATTCCCAGCCATACTTCCTACCTTTGCCCCCTGCTCCACACATTGCGCATTAAGAAGATGACACTTGACAAGGACGCTCTGACCGAGCTTGCCATATCTCGAACGAAGTTGGGCGAATTTGCTCCTGAGGGTGCTGTCCCATTGCGCGTCCTCCATCTGGAAGGCTGCACGATCCCATGGGATAAGGAGTTGGTCATGCATGCGCTTCGGGACCTTTCACTGGAAATTCGCTGGTGATATACACGCTCAGGTATGTGGCATCCTCACCCCTAACACCATCTTATATAACGAGCTTACAAGAACTCATTCACCATATTCGCAGTCGCATATGCTGGTTAGCGACATAAGCCCCCCCCCCTCGGCCGTATCCTATTCTTATTTTGACCGCTACACCATCACGACCAATGGCCAGAAAACCGATCATCCAACGTAGATCATCCCGGCGCTGCGCACAAAGCCACCATGATTTTAGTGTTATTACATATCCGACGGTTGGGCGGACACTATCACTAATCTTCCTCTTCCCTCTCGTCAAGGACGTCCAATTCCACTCCACTCTGCCTGGCCTCTTCAATGGCCTCTTCTTTTCTCCGTGCAGCATATTCCAAAATTGATGTCAATATCTCCATCTGACCTAAAAGCAGACCAGTGCGTTAGTATCATCAGAGTGAGGGCCAGATTCAACAAGTGGGGTCCCACCCTTTACATATATGCGAACCATCAGTGCGACTTCAGACCGTACTCCCTCTTGATTCCGTTCCTCAAGCTTTGGGAGAGCTTTGACCAGTTGCCAGACCATTTCCTCCAACATCTCAGCCACATCCAAGCTCACTGCCCACCCTTCCTCTTCCTCGCTTTCTGCGTCCTGCGACAGCCTCGACTTGACCTCATCCCAGACACCCTCAATTCCCTTAGCCTCTCGCCCTACCTCCCACCTCTTGTCGCTACCTCCGAGTTTCAAGACGATCGTGTCGTCGGGGTTATCTGGGATAACGAATCCGTATGCAAGAAGCAGCTCTGCGTTGGGTTTAGGGCCATAATTGTTGAAGAGCTGCTCGCGCGCGGCGGTGGGCGATCGGATGATTAAGTTTATCTGAAGATTCTTTGATACGTGATCACCTGGGGCGAACTCGGTTTTCTGGATTGGGGATACGACCCATGAAACTTGATGTCCCCGGGCGTGATTCAAAGAGTCAACGATGGGTAGGAGTACGGGGTGCGAGCTGTCCGAGGAAGTGATTGATGGATTTTCGGACAGCAAGGTGGAGGGGAACGCGCGGGAAGAAAGGTAGGTTGAAGCGCTCAAGTATCGCTCCCTTGTGGCAGCATCATCAGCCGGTCATAAGTAGATCAGAATATAGAGTTTATTTTGAAGTGCACCAGTTGAACTTTTCTCCATAATCCTTGTTGCACCCAGCGATTGCCTCCCGACACACCCGCCATTCGGCTTCCCATGCGTTCTTGCGGTCCGTTGTAGCGCCATACAAGTTGGTGCCTCGAAGAAGTGCAAACTCGGAGGGCGAAAAGTACAGGGGAGTCAGTAGGGCAGCAGACCGTGGAAGCGAGCGTAGATAAGGCCCGTGCCGAAGGTACGCCTCGTGCCTTCATAATAGGTATAGTTTCAGCCTGGATTTGGATGAAGTTCGAGTTTACGGGCACATACTTGAACAGCTCGCCCAGCATGACCCAGTGCATTACTAGATACGTGCAGATGGTCTGGCGCTCGTTCCATTGCGACGTATCTGGCGCGCCAGTATTGAAACTCTGCGCGATTCCATAACGTGCTATCTCGGGGGTGATTGCCAGCGAAAATGGGCAGGAAACAATTGTTTCCTCGGGGTCGATATCTTCTGTAGCATAGGCAGAGGTGCCATGGGTATCTAGAAGTCGAATCAAGGCAGATGCAAGTTCTGGCGATGAGCTACAGCTGCATGGGAGGGTCTACCTTCAACAAACACAAGACTGGGGTGAATATATGCGCCATTTTCTGCTGCCCACGCGCGGAGCTGGGTAAACGGAGCTGGCTCTGTCATCCAGCCAGTACTGCCGCTGCTGGTCATGGTAGTATTTTACTTCCGAATCCGATCGTGCGCTGTACAGCCACATACGCGTTATAGTAGAACGGATCGGCCCCGAGACCGGCCTTCGAATTCATCACACTTAAACTTTTGCAGCAAACATAAACAAAATGCTCCTTAAGTATATTTCTTGATGATTGATCTCGTGCTCCAGCTCTTTTCCTCCCCTTTCGAAACAAGACGACTCTGACCAGTTATCGTTATCTACGGGTCGCAAAGGGTTAATCGAAGCTCGCCGACAATCCATCGACAACATTACAAAAAGTCTGCCTACATAATTACTAGTACTGCGTATCGGTAAACACGGAAATGGAGAAACCGGAGGATACCATGATGCTGCCGACATATACGCGCTCATCCCCACACCAGCACCAAAATTTCCGAAGCCACCGACACATCTCTCGAGGGCTGGTTATCATCCTCCTCTTGAGCTTCTGCTTCATCCCCAAGCTACTTCAGGGAAGCCTACCTCGCTCGGCGCCAAAGCCTGGAGATATATGCACTCAGGAGGCTCCGCTAAATCCAAAGGAGAACTCTGCAATTGCTGCGTCACTCGCGGGATTATATGACACGCCCAAATTCAAGGAAAGGGCCGTCGAGTGGCTCGCTGGGGCAGTAAAAATACCGTGCGTAATGTCTGTACTTCATACTCATCAATAGATGCTAAAACGTACATATATGCGAATCAGGACCGAGACATTCGAGGATATGGGTGAAATTGGCAAAGACGGGCGGTGGGACAGTTTGGCCAAGTTCCACAGCTATCTGCGGACCGCCTTCCCAAAAGTGTGAGTCTGTCGGTCTCCGTAGTACATACAGTAAATATTGGCTGATTTCACGGATCACGAAGGCACGCGTCTCTGAATCTTACCAAAGTGAACACATATGGCCTTGTCTATCATTGGCAGGGCTCCGACGATTCTCTTAAGCCGATTTTGCTGGCTGCCCACCAAGGTACTTGAGCAGTGCCAGAATCTGTTGTGCATTCTTTTTGACACTTTTCAAAGACGTGGTTCCCGTCGACCCATCCACAGCATCCGAATGGATTCATCCTCCTTATTCCGGTCACTTTGATGGTGCGTATGCGATGACCATAGCCCAGAGTTAATACTCAAAAAGCGGGACTGAAATTTCAGGGGAATTCATCTGGGGGAGAGGTTGTGCGGATGATAAAAGTGGCGTGATAGGAATGCTGTAAGCCGGCATGTGCAGAAATGACTCGAAATAGTATTACTGAAACCACGCATAGGTCTTCCTTAGAGGGTTTATTAGAAAACGAATTCAAGCCGACGCGATCACTTGTACTCGCATTGGGATTCGATGAAGAGATCAGCGGATTCTTTGTAAGCTGAATTTCTCCTGCCATAAGCAGCTGGGATATGATACATAAAATACGGTGGACCAGGGCGCTCACAAAATATCGGAATATTTGCTTGAGAAATATGCGAAGGATGGTTTTGCCTTTCTTATTGATGAAGGAGGTAATTACATTCAGCTCTCCGAACACTTCTTGTGTTGAATGACCCTCTTATGCAAACTCAGGCAGCTATACTCAAGAAGAAGGTGTTGCCTTTGCAACGCCTGGGGTTACCGAGAAGGGAGCCATGGATGTCCGGATCACCGTCTCCGCACCCGGGGGGCATTCCTCGATCCCGCCCCCACACACTTCAATCGGATTACTCTCTCTTATGATTGCTCGCATCGAGTCTCACCCACACATGCCTTCTATCACCCGCTCCTCGCCCATATACAGCGGGCTTCAGTGCAGAGCCGCTCATGACCCTGCCCTCTCCGGACCACTGCGGGCAGACATTCAAAAGAGTTTGCATAGCCAGAAAGCCCTGAAGAGGGTCGAGGAGACACTATTCAACGGGCCGCAGGGCAAGTCCTTGAAAGCGCTTTTCGGGACCACCCAAGCAGCAGACATGATCGAAGGTGGGATCAAATCAAATGCGCTCCCAGAAAGGGCCAGCGCAGTTGTCAACCACCGACTCGACATACACAGGTGCGTCCCGCTCTACTTTGTCCCTGGCAGTTCGATTTATCCAAGTAATCGTTGCGCCCAGTTCATCGTCCGCTATTATAGACCATCTCACAAAAGTGTTGATGCCGCTCGCGAAGCACTTCGATCTTGCATTCTCCGCGGGCGGTGTGAACATCACGTCTCCTGCCAATCCTGCGGGTGCCCTTGTCATCTCGGACGCATTCGGGAGGACATTCGAACCCGCGCCGATCACGCCGACCAATGCAGCTCCTTATAAACTCCTCTCTGGAACCATCCGCGCTGCTTATGCGAACGGCAGAGGTCGCACGAGCGGTAATGAAATGATTGTTGCGCCTGGAATGGCGGCAGGAAATACAGGTCAGTCTTACTATTGACCCTACACGAAAATTTCAAATCCTGAGAAACTTCCCAGATACGCGACATTATTGGGCACTCACTCAGCACATCTTCCGTTACAAACATCTTGCCGCCGCGGACCTTTTCCATGAGATCCACACCACCAACGAAGGTAATGCGTGACAAGTACTATCGCAGTATCTATCCCAGCAGACTGCTCATATGTCTTTATCATATAGCGCTGAAGGCGGAAGGATTCGTTGAATCGATTCGCTTTTTCACAACCTTGATCTTAAATGCGGACGAATCAAAGGAGTTTTAGCCACCATTCATATATCTACAGGGTGCTGACCTTAACACGCTACGCATCTAGTACACCTAGACGCAGATATCAAGCATCAGTTGGAATATATGTGGTGTGCCAACGAGATGACGTTAAACCAGATAGAAAGGGTGGGGGAGGCATATGTCTGAACAGTAGGCGTGATGCGATCTAGGTGGTTCTCAGCGGATGGCACAGTCAACGCCCGCAGAGCTCCGGCCGAACCATGATTCAGTCACGAGCGCAAATTGATTTGCAATCCGCCCTCAAAAAGAATACAGGTTACACCGTAAGGTACATACATACATATCCTGCAGAGTAAGATATCCGTGGTCTCCGACATGCAAAACTGGGCTAAAAATTACATGTGGGCTATTGAATTAGGAGCGTGTGCGTTTAGCGCACACGGTGTCGTAAGGAGCGGGGTGGGATAGCCGTACACACCTATACGTTACCGGTCCTCGTGAAGCTACACGCGTTGAAATGCATCATATGGCCATGACGCCAAGTCGAAGAGGCTGAGTCCTTGAGGCGTAGAAAATAAGTCCGAATAAAAGTGATAAGATGGCCCAGAGGAGGAAAGCGAATGGGAGGCTCTGGAGGATGTGGCGCTTCAGAACCGAAAGACGTTAGCAGCGGCGCCATTGAGAGGGGTGGGGGCTACGGACAGAAGAGTATGGCTCGCAATCTACGCGTCCGTGGTGCCTAAGACTCAATATAGATGCAAGGATGCTGGCAGCTGCGCAAATTGCTGCTATTTCGGCTGCTATTTTCGCTGTGCTCTTGATTTGCGGTAGATTTAAGCAGGACACCGAGACGTCCAGAAGCAGAGCCGCCTAGGGAAATTATTACGTGTTGTCAGCCCAAAGGCTAAAGAGGTGTGAAGCGCTGCCACGTACTAGAATCCCCAAGCTAGCCCGGAAGCTGGGGGTAGAAAGGTGTTTGATATCTTTCTTGGTTGTGTTGGCGTGGTCATATAAGCCGGGGATGGCCATGTGTAAGAGGGATATGACAGCGTTGTGCCACGACTGCATAGTTGATGGATCATGCCGAACTTGCCGCCACAGAGCTACGAACAAAACGGCAGTCAGCTACTACTCGTCCCCGATATGAAAGAGGCAAGCTTGCTAATTCGGATGTGCAGCTTGGCGATAATACTGTTCTTGAGTAGTGTATTTGGTGCTTCCACTACAGATCCCAATCCCAATCAGCACTTGATTTTCATGATGAGTCGGAACGCACGTACGATCTAGGCAGCGGATGAGGGCAGAGAGCTCGCGACTCTCATCCTTTTCGAACGGCGGTAGATGATCCTGAGAAGTGATGAGCAGGTGCTCTGAGTTTGGTTGGAGTTCAGCACCCTTCTGTCGCAAAAGTAGCTGGCATGGCGCGCGGAGACACCTCACCTGCATATGACCATGCGAGCATCTCTAAAACCTCGTCGGTTGCGCTCGGAAGAAGCGGTGCATGAGCCGGGTGTTTCTCGATAAAGCGCCAATACTGAAGTTCAGATGCCAGCTCTACGGCCCGGGCAGTCAAGTCTCTGGTCAGTCACCGTGGAGCACAACATAATATTATACCAACACTCACTTTCTTCAAGGGTCCATGAGTCCTCGCGGGCTTGCCCAGACGAGAGCATCTTACGTGTAGCGTGATCAACATAACATATCTCCCCCAGGGAGCTGTGGTTGTGCAGGCTTCGTATCCATCGCTCTGTTCCAGGTGGGAGGTCCTCCTCTGGTGGTAACTCGAGTTCATTTGGCGCAATGTCGCTGACAAGGTGAAGTTGCGATTTTGTCCAGTAACTTGCGCCGTCGGGAAGTTGGTATGTTCGCCAACTGGGTGTATCCGGTGGTCGTAATGAGTCGTGCGAGTCTTGAGGCCGACCTCTGATAGACAAGGGATTGAACAAATGAAGATGGATAAGCTTATACGGGCAACATACGAATACGGCGACTCTGCAGGTGCATGCACAATCGATGGGTAACTAACGCTTTCACTGTTGCCCGGAAATTTAATGATAGAACATGTAAGGGATGAGCAAACGCCACACCTGTCTTCGTCATAATGAGAACTCCTGGATTGACTGTTTTCGTCCTCACGCACATCGTTTGTTTCTAACCGGGAAGAAGGGACTCGGAAAGGACTATGAGAACGAGATGGTGAATCATTGCTTAGCCGCTCAGTTCAATTGCATGGCTAACTTGGGAAGCTCCTCTAAATTACTCTGGGGAGATTCATTCCTTTCATCCCGCTCTGTGAGTGGAGATTGATCCTCAAAATCCTCAGGCACATATCCGACCGTGTGCCTGTTCGCGACGTGGATCGAGTGCCTTTCACGGCCATGAATACTTCCTTTAGATGAAATAATCCTGCTAAGGGGTGGGGACCGTTGGGGAAGGTACGAGCTTTATCAAGATGTGATGGGTCACATTAAGAGACCGGGCGATAAGATGGTGGAGATCTGCGAACGTACTCGCTAGCGGATCGAAAGTGGGCCGTGGTAGGAGTAAAGCCGACCCTTTGGAACCCTTGGATACTGTCGTTGATCTCTTGGGTGAGCGGGGCAATCGTATGCTGGGTCGAGTAGCTGGGGTCTCCGTTGGCAGAAGCATTGGGTGGGCAATAAGGCAAAGACACAGGAGCCGGGTTGGAAGAAGAGGTGGAAGGAGGACTATATTTGTCGACCGAAGATGACTGTGGTGAGCTGTGAGTCTGGGGTGCCGACGAGTGCGAGAAGGTAGAGTGTCTCCGGAGGATGGAGTTTACACGGGTACGAAACTGCTTCATTTTTTCGAGAAACAGCGATGCCATCCACAGGGGAGAACGAGTGCTGCCAGAGCAGAGGGAGGGCGATGAGAGGTGCGGAGGCGGGGTTTGCAGGTGGCAAGCGCAAGGTTATTCCCAGATAGTTTAGGGTTGAGATGGCAGAACACGCGGTTAACGGACGGAAGGGGGGACACGCTCCATGATGTAACGGAATATATCAGCGACCGTGCCCACTCTTCCTCCAAAGGACTAGCCGGCGCTGCAGGGCAGGGTTTGGAAAGGCAACACCCCCGTAGAGGAGCCAACCGCACGCCATCTGCGACTGATATAGATGCACTCCGAAGCGCGCGCGGTGTGGCAGCCTGGGTGGCTGAATGATGGTTGCCCAGAAACACGCTGCTGCGCGGCGTCCGCGACCCTGCACGCGCTTGCACGCGTCGTGCACACGCGGATCCCGTGCACTGCACGGCCATACCGCCAGTAACTCCCAGACAACCTGCAGCTCAGGATGGAGGCGATCAGCACTCTGGGACGCTCCTTTCTTCCCCCCAAGGTCGTCAATGTTGACTCTCCGCTGCTCTTGGGAGCCTCTCTGGGCCTCGCTTCTTTGTTGCTTTTCAAGCTCACAGCTTCACGACAATCGCGTGCGAATCTGACTGTTCACAACTCTCTCGCAAAGCTCCCACCGGGAGCCATCAAATCCTTGGTAGATGACATATACCCCGAAGACTACTACCCAAATGGAAACTATGTGGCGCTCCCAATGGGGAGGGTACGGTACTGGCTGATGGGCCCAGAAGACGGAGACAAAGTGAACCCAAGCAAGCTTACTTTGTACTTACTTCACGCAGCTCACATCTCACCTTCGCGATTAGGTCGTCTTAATCCATGGCCTTAGCATCCCGTCCTTCATCTTCAAGGGGCTGGCGCCTGTGCTGGCATCGCATGGTTTCCGCGTTCTACTCTATGGTCCGTATATGTTCCAAAAGTGGCGTCCCGTCGCCCCGCGCCGGCGTCCTAACGCCAACCGCGAACAGACTTGTACGGAAGAGGGTACAGCGACGCGCCGCAAACCTCATACACGGCGTCGCTCTACACCACCCAACTTGCGCTGCTGATGCAACACATTGGATGGCAAAAGGCGTATATCGTTGGATTGTCGATGGTGGGTATGTTTGGCCTCTAGTATTGCTTTTGGTCACGATTGCCAACGCTTTACCTGACACTTGAACAGGGTGGTGGAATAGCCGCCGCTTTTGCCGCCGACTTTCCTTGGCTTGTCAACGGCAAGATCGTTTTCATGGCGTCAGTTGGCCTTCTTAAGGTAGGTCATGGCCACGTTCAAGTCGGTCAAACCATTTACTTTGCTATCCTTGCAGCTATCCGATTTGCCATGGAACTTCACTATTGGGGCTTCCGCGCTCCTTCGGCCTCTCTTGACTAGTAGCTTTTTGCGGGCGCGTCAACGCCACCCCATCCAGCGACCTGCAGACCCGCTCACGCGCGCTATTCTTCTAAACAGGCATACCAGCGGACCAAGATTGACACCAGGGACCTCTCGTGGGCTGAGGACGAGGCCGCCCAAGCCGTTTTGGTACAATACCAGCCCGCAGTCGCGCTCACACCACGTGCTAACCTTTACCAACTCGCAGCTCCAGCAACTGCAGTCCTCAACCTTACCGGGCTATGTGAACGCAGTTCTGGACTCCCTCGCTATTGGCCCGGTCCTGGGGCAAGAGGCGAACTTTAAGGCGCTGGGTAAAAAGGGCGCAGAGACGAAGGTGCTCGTAATTTGGGTTCGTATTCCACTCCTGCACATCCAGCTCGACGTTTTTCTCACATATTTCCTCCACTCTAGGGAACGGAAGATGCTGTGGTACCCATCAAGTGTGGATTCCAGATCAAGGAATTGATCCCCCACGCTGAGATGGTCACTGTCGAGGGCGCTGGTCACGAACTGGGGGTCACACACCCACAGCAAGTCTCTCGAATCTTGCTCAAATTCTTGGAGACGACGACGTCGTAGCCCGGCCGTAGATATTCAGGGTTTGTACCAGCTATTCACTTGTAACGTTTGCAGAATACGGCCCCTGCTGCTTGTATCACCCTAGCCAAATCTTTCTGAGTCCCACGGGGTATCGCGCAAAGGAAACACGTCGGCAGAATAAGTGAGATAGATGTCAAAAGCGCAAGCTGTTGCCCAGGCAAACTCTAGTGCCCTATGATGTATGCGTAGAGCGCTGTAGCTGCTCAACCTCGGCGAGAGGACCAAAGTGGAAATACTGGAGTCCATATACGCTCGCGGAGGCTAGAACAGCACTAGAGAGGGAAAGAGGAAGTATGCTTCTTGACCGAATAGAGCTCCGAAGGTGGAGGAATGTGTATGTTAACGACCAAGCTACAGGACGCAAACGTTACGTAGGTATCGGAAGTAATGGGTGTAGAGCTTTGCCCACGTACCGGTAGCAATCCCACTTCCATTTTCGACGTCGCCTGTTGAGAGCACGTAGCCAGCTCCTGCAAATATGAGGCCAAAGCCAAAGCGCTGATAAAAGGGTGGGAGAAGTGGATGTCGAGCGGGTGAAAGCGGGGTAGTCGCCAGTACTATATTCTTAAAGACAAATCAGCAAGATACTCCAGTAAGATATTAAGATATTTGCGAACATAGCGAGCTAAGTCCCCAGACCGGCCATCTAAATTCGCGTAAAGATGGTCAATGCTGTCAGATATCCTGGGTAGATTATGCAGTCTAGTGAACGTACGGAGAGCTGCCGAGAGGAGTAATGAATTTTTGAAGCTTTTGTTCCCATTCTGGAACAACTACGCGTCGCTGTGGGCCTCGCGGCGGAGACGGTGGTGTCTTGACGGGCTCAGACGCGTCCATTTCGTGAACCGTGGTGTGGTGGGGAAAGCGGAGGAGCGAGGCAATTTGATTCCGAATACGGTGGCTGTGAGGCCAGGGCCAGGCTGGACACACACTGGACACAGAGGGATCTGTACAGCACCGAAGTGAGTGGCTTTGCGCCCACCACATACACCAACTCACCGCCAGCCTCATCAAGACACCCATCGCCCGGTCGACGACGCCCAAAAATGGTACGAATCGCGCAGGGGAGATAAAGGGAACACAAGCTGACCCACTGCTCGCCGATATAACTAGCCTTCCCAAAAGACTTTCCGCACAAAACGCATCTTGGCCAAGGCCGGGCGTCAAAACCGGTAAGCTCTGATCTTCCTACCCACGAGAGTACTATCTAACCCATGTATTCTCTCTTGTAGTCCCATCCCCCAATGGTTCCGCCTGAAGTCCGACACTAAGATCCAGGTGCGAATACTGGCACCGGAGAAAAGCAGTTGGATTACTGACGCATCTTGCTTGTTACCCCTGAATAGTACAACGCAAAGAGGCGGCACTGGAGGCGCACCAAGCTCAACATCTAAGCGATATTTTGCTGGTGCCGTGCTTGTGGAGAGGAGCGGGAGGAGGAGCGAAGCGCTCGCTTCCCTCATTTTTTTTTTGCCGTCATGTTTTCGGGCCATCCACTGGCTCATTACACCAACTACATGCATTATGCTACCACTACCATCATGCCTGAAACATCTCTTGCGATTCCGAGGATAGTCTGACTAGCATTAATCAGGCGCGTTGCTGGTGCAGATTATAGTCCATGCCTCCGTTCAACTAAATTCACCATGGTCCGCTCCATCTTGCTTGGACCTTGGACCGGTCGTTTCGCCCTTCCCTGGTTGATTGCACGAGAACATTACATTCGTGTAGCTGGTAGTAATTTTACATCATTCATGAATGAGACTTTCAGCTGGAGGTGAATGTCGGCCAGACTGGAAATGGGCATCAGCCAATATTTCGTGTGAGATACTACGTTGTGCCGAGGCTGCCGAGTGGCTTCACGTACTGTATAGTAGCTTGCCGCCGGTCACTTGGACGCGCGAGCGCGTCGAGACACGGTTTCCCTACATCGACGATAGCGAACGAAGACATCCCCCAAAAGGTCTCTACCAACCCCACCATTAAAAAAGTGCGCGCTCTGGTCAATCTGGCTACGCTCGTTCATATGCTTACTGGGTTGCTGGTTGTCCAGGATGTCTGACGCTGGAGATGAAGTCCCTGTTGAGGCGCCCGTCGCCGAAGTTACTACTGAGGCTCCCAAGGGCAAGATGTCTGTTGAGGATGCGCTCCAAGTGTGTTACTATCGCATTTGATCTTTTGGGATCCCGCACTGACCTGTATTGATGAAACTTTAGCAAGTCTTGAAAAATGCCCTCATTCACGATGGGCTCGCCCGTGGCCTCCGCGAGGCTGCCAAGGCCTTGGACAAGCGCCAGGCCCATCTTTGCGTCCTGGTCGAGACCTGCACTGAAGCCGAGTACATCAAGCTCATCGAGGCTCTCTGCGCCGACCACAAGATCAACCTCATCAAGGTTGGCGACGCCAAGGTCCTCGGAACGTGGGCTGGTCTCTGCAAGATCGACCGTGAGGGCAACCCCCGCAAGGTCGTCGGCTGCTCGTGTGTCGTGGTCAAGGACTATGGTGTCGAGAGCGAGGGTCTCCACGTTCTCCTTGACTACTTCAAGAACCGCTAAGCTTCGAGGTTGGTGTCATCATCTACTTTTCATCCAATCCTTTCTTTTCCTTTCGCCACGATGACCATAGACTCCCTCAACTGATTGGGTCAAGCGACTCACTCCGATGAAACTGTCTAACCGGAATCATTATGTTATTGTCTGAGCTCTCCAATTTTCTTCTTCTCTATCTCAAATCCCCCTCTTCGAGCGCTGACTTGGTGTTACTCTCGCAGAGCCGCCATTCAACAGGTACTCTTGCGTAGGCGCCTTTTGATGTATCACTTGCGGGTGTATCTGTAGTAACATTATGATGAAGCTGCTCAACGACCCCATACTTTCTGGATGAATGCCACGCTATATCTGGCTCTGTCTAAGGGGAGAGCAGAGGCTGCAAAAGTGAACTGAACGTGAAATTCTTGAACAATATCGGCTCGGACCATCCATGGCGTTGAGTAAGCTGAACACCGGCAATAAATGCGGCCGGTACAGCCGGTCACGCGTGGCAGAGGTGCCCCAAAGCGATGTTTCCCCACATCTTTGGACAAATTACGCAGTTACCGCCCCTCCTTTATTATTTTCATCTCCTCTGCTCGAGTCGGGTGGAATTCCCTTACCGCAAGGATGGCACCCAGACCTGCTCCTGCCCGCTCGAATTCGCGTGCATACCTGCTCGCTTCTGCGTCGTTCGAGAACCTTGTCGCTCTTGCAAACGACCAGGAACGCTGGCATGACGCGCGCCGAATGGTATGGAGAGATAGAGGCGAGCCTCCTGTTGTGCTAGAGGGCATACCCGAGATATTTGAACACGCATGGAAAGGCGGACTAAGTGCGTTGACGCGCTATGATACATTTGCTCACGCCGTGAACCTGGTGCATCTCATTTCTAGGAGCTGGAATCCTTGCTTTTGGAATCAGATCGGGAATCAACATGTTTTTGCTGCTGTTCAAGATCCTCCGGGCACCTTCGTCAGTTCCACGCAATCCCTCGCCATTTGACCTCGTGCTGACATGTGCTATAGGAAGCTTCGCTTCGCGCTCATTAGACATGCCGTACTGGGCTCCGATTCATTTCGCTTTGCAGCCATGTTCGGTGCGTTACTCCCTTATTCTTCTAGACCTGACCACTCTTTTTCTTCTAACTCTGCACTTATCTGGCATAGGCACATTTGTATCTCTTTATAAATTTATTCTTAATTCTCTTCGCTTTTTACCTCCTCTCTCACATCTCCGCAAGAAATGGCTTGGGGCTCAATCATCTCCGCGGTTTCAGCCGATCACCCCACCCTCACCCGTGACACCAGCGTATCTCGAGATGGGACAGATACACCTGACAGAGCCGCATCTAACGTACTCGGCCTTTGTTGCACAGTGGAAAATATCAGGGAAGCGCTGGCACGCCACATTAGCGGGCTCCATTGCTGGCTTGGCTATCCTATGCGAGACAAAAGCGCGCCGAGTTACTATTGCTCAGCAGATGTTTGTGCGGTACGCGGTGTATGGAATACGCTGTATTTCATACGTATTCATCCTCCCTCATGCCTTTCTAGTGGGCTTCAAGGATCGTATAATGCCTGGAGTGAAAAACATGGGTTTAAGGTGCCACATGGCGACGCCCTTGTGTTTGGTTTATGGTGAGAAGATTGTTTTATGATAGCATGTATTTCGGCGTTGAAGATTTTCGTGTAGTTGCGCCCAAATCATGTATGGGTTTACCATGCGCCCTGATACGATTCCAAAAAGTTATCATAATTGGTAGGTACCTTCATGCTAATCGTACCACACCATAGATTTTACACAATGCCGGAATAGGATTTTGGATGCGTCAAGAGTTCGAAGAGACAGTCTATTCGCAAACATGGGGATGGTACGGGATGGGACAGTCTCCGTGAAAGACATTCAGCAGCTTGTGGAATGGCCGGTGTGCCCACTTTTTGCTAGAGTATAGAATCAACCTTTCATACTCACATTCTACTAGAACACTACCCCCGCAAACAGGACCGAACTTCTTTCATTGTTAGAGCGCAGCGCAAGTAAATGCACTCCCGAGCAACTTGCCCCTTGGTCTTGGTATCTATCCCGCCCCCATCATCTCTTCCTTATCGTCTTCTCATATGTTCGACTTGTTATCAGCTCGGTAATACACCCATGGATGGACAGCTGTCGCACGGTTCAACTCGACCGTTGGGTTGACGTCTTCCGGTGGATCGCGCCTGTCTACGCCGCACTCCATTTTATCCCGATGATTCTTTTTAAACGACGCGAACTCATGCGGAAGCCGCTGCATATGTTGCTGAGGGCAACCAAGGGAACCGCGAGGAGCTCGGCGTTCCTGGGAACATTCGTAGTTATTTATCAGGGTGAGTCCTCCGCCGCATGACAAAAAGCTGATCCAATAGTCAGACCCGCCCATCTTCTATCTGCGCCCCCAGCTTTCCTCTGTTTTAAAATCCAGCTATACATCTCACGCCTATCCCCTTTCTTGCCAAAACCACTGCGAGAGTTCTTAATATCCAAAGGGTCATGGTGGTTTGCTGGTTTGCTTACCGGCTTCTCGCTTCTGGTTGAAGCGAAGCACCGCCGTGGCGAGCTTGCCATGTACGTATTGCCGAAAGGGCTCGAGGGTGCATGGGGGATGATGCGAGGGAGGGGGTGGGTCATATCTGTGCCTTACGGCGAAAGCCTTGTGAGCTATCTTTCGAGCTTTCTATCCTACCAACCGACTCATTAACCTTATGGGATTCAGCTCTGTGCTCTTGGAATGGGTATGGTAATGGTGAGTATTGTGGCAGCTAACCCATAGTCGAGACTAACTTCTCATCTGACCTAATTCTAGAGCACTTACCAGGTCCGTCCGCATCTATTCTATCGATGAATTGTTGTTCTCTCCTGACGTTTCTTCCTATTCCTAATCAGAACGACCCGCAGCATCTATCAGGCTTGGTTAGACGTGTATTATATCAATTCATTGGGCCCAACTAGGATTGATTAGGGCCAATATTCCTGCTGGATATATATACCTTACACCGACATACATGTGGTTATTGTAATTCCTTGACCCTATAATGATCGCTAATGGCTAGTTGCTGCTAGTGTACTATGTACTTACCTGCATTTGAAGTACGCTCCCCCTACGCCCGGCCATCGGCGTGTGACCGAAGCTATGTACGATTATGTAAGTGCAGGCTCGAATTTACTCCGCTCCACAACAACAACGCGCGAAATATAGTTATAACTTATCGATGTTCAGCTCGTTCCTACTTGCTCAGACCCAAAATCTGCGAGATACCTTCAACTTGGAGAATACTACATCTCAACCTACTCGAGATCCTGCCCAACCCAAGTATGCTTCTTTCTTATCTCATTTGACGAATGTAGTGCCGAATACTAACACCTATATTAGGGAGAGCGCCGCGTCACCATCGCCGACAAGAGCGGTTTCTTGCGCTACTTGTCGGGATGTGATAACAGGCCAACTCGTTCGCGCAATTGGGTCGATTTATCATTTTGACTGCTTCAAATGCCTAGTGAGTAGCGGTATGGGAGTTACTGGTAGAAGCTGACATTCACGATATTACTAGGACTGTGATGCGTTGATTGCTTCAAAATTCTTCCCAATTGAAGATGGGGAGGGAGAGGTTCAGGCATTGTGCGAACGAGATTACTTTCGCCGACTCGATCTTCTATGTGCCAAGTGTGATCAAGCAATTAGAGGACCATACGTTACTGCGATAGGTATGTTGGCACTAAAGGCTTTTTTTATCGAATTGTTGGTCCCACTGAGGTATATCGCTATCTTTAGACCAAAAATATCACGTAGATCACCTCACCTGCTCTGTGTGCCCTACTAAATTTGGCCCAAATGATTCGTATTACGAGCATGAAGGGCAGCTGTATTGCCGTTACCATTATTCTACTCGGTGTGCAAGGAAATGCTCTGGGTGTAACGTTGCAATATTGTCCCAATTCGTGGAAATCAATCGCGATGGAAAGGACGAAGACTGGCATATAAATTGTTATAAAGTGCAAAAGGTGATTGATATTGCTCCTTTTGATAAGCATCTTGCATGCTAATGCTATGCGGCATATCGGAGTGTTGGGATGTGAGATGGGTAGTTCGTGCTCCTGAAGCCCACTCTCAGGCCAAGCCGCCATCTACCACTTCCTGGGCAGAAGAGGAAGCACAGAATACCCCGGTCTTCCTTCATGAAGAACAGATGGTAACCGAGAAGCGCATTGAACGTGCTTGGGATGTCTTCTCCTTGTTTGAAGAGTCAGCTGCCGCAATTGTGTCAGATACTCTGCGTTACTTCGATAATCAGCGCTGCTCCGACTTGATACATGCTGCCGATCGTTTTGTCGCTCATGTTGAGGTTCTTTTTGCGGTTATCGACAACGTGGTAAGCAGATACGCCTCTGTTGAGGTCAAAGGTATGTCGCGATTCTGCATGATGGTAAAAACATCTACTACTCAGCTCATGTCGGCGATTTATAGGAATACGCCATGTGCGGGAGGCCCAGATGCTCTGCCAAAAAACTATCGATATGCTAACACTGCTATCTAGACGCAGTGAGGAGCGCGCTCCTCCCGCGCGACGAGCAAGTACCGCAGAAGATCTTTCCGATCTCTCTGCTGGCATTGGACGTTATATTGGAGTTTTATTACGCGCCATCCTCACTGCCTGCTTCACGCTCGAGCACGGACACGGGGACGAGCGCGCACTTGACAATTGTCTCGATATGCTTGAAAAATTCGCTTCAGAACTCTCCCTCTCTGGCGCCCCCATCCGTTTGGCCGGCCGTGTGGTATATGGGTATCAAATCCTGCAGCCTAATGTTGCCAGGAGGTCACGTCTCCCCCTTTCCGATTCTGATGAAAGCCCCGGTCTGTGTCTCGGGTGCGGAAAGGCTATTGAGGGACAGTGCGTAATGCTGGGTCCTACTCAACGATGGCATCCTCAGTGCATTGAATGTATCGCATGCGGCAAAACCGCCGAAGTCCTTGCAATCAATCGCAATCAATCAGCCTCAACTTCCACCACATCAAGTAGATCGCTAGTACCGGCCGTGGAAGCATTTCTCTTCGAGGCGGATAGATCGACTTCTGCACGGGGTGCGTCACTGAAGGTATACTGTCAAGAGCATGCCACTCCGAGCTGTCAGGGTGGATTTTCTGTCGTCACGCGACTGGAGCAATATGCATATCTTTTGGTTGTTGCTCTATCGCAAGCTCGATCTGCCCTCTATAGAATAGTTCTTAAGAGTGCTGTATCTGGCGAGTGCATCCTCTCTTTTCTCTCACGAGTTGACCTAGAATGATGTGCTTTAGGATCCATTACTCAAAAGGAGACCTCTACTAGCAGCGGCAGTCTCTCTATCAAGCATCCTAGAGCCATGGTGCTTGATCGTGAAATCCTAAGCGTCGGCTCATTTCGGCCAGTCGTACAAGACGTTAGAAAGAAATCGCCACGCGTTTCAGGCTCGGACTCGACCGGCTTTGCTCCGCTCGAAACGCAATTTGACCGGAGTACGTCTGCGTTGGTATCCTCCCCCAAGGCAATGTACCCAGATGAAGGTAGTGGTAAGTGGGTCGAGTCATTTTGATTAGCGCCCTGGACTGATGGAGCGTTTTTTTAGACGCATCTATACTCACCACCACCGAATCGGACGCTCCCCGCCCACTTCGTCATCATGATAATCCATATATCGCAGAGCTCCTGCCAAACGAACTACTGCTTGCAAAATATTTTGCTATCGTGCGGCTGCAGCAATCGCCTCTGCGTTCATATGTCCATCTTGAAAAGATAATAGAGCTCATGGAAAGTAAGAAAGGTCTGAAGTGGAATAAAGTCCTCAAGGTGGGAGGGGCGAAGAAAAGTAAGTACTCGCCTAGCCTGGCATTGGGCGTTAAGCTGATCATCTGCGTAGATGTTTTTGGTGTTCCTCTTGAGGAGCTAATAGTGCGAGAAGGGGTGGATTGCACTATGGGTGCAGCCCCTACAACGCTAAGAGTTCCAGCTCTCATAAAGGATGTTATCCTTGCCATGAAAAAAAAAGGTACAGTCATCCTGGGGCTCGCGTCGTTTAGCCTCACTCAAATCCTTCTTCGCAGCTGTGTCAGCTGATGGCATCTTCCGTCTGAATGGAAACGTAAAGCAATTGCGAGAGCTTGCAGAGGCGGTGGATCAAGGATCTTCCAACGTCGAACTGTCGCACGAAACTCCAATCCAACTCGCTGCTCTCTTGAAAAAGTTCTTGCGGGAGCTGCCGGAGCCACTATTCACGCCCCAGTTATACGAATTGCTGGTCATCTCTCAAAGTGAGCTCATACTATGGATTGGCTCGAACACTCTTACAATCGGTTATATCTAGCGCTGCCCATCGAAGAAGAGCGTGAGCGGTACCTACAGCTCATACTCCTCTTATTACCCCCGTGCAATCGGGACACAGTCGAGGTCTTGTTCGTATTCCTAAAGTGGATCACGTCCCTTAACCACGAGGAGGCTAGCAATATTGATGCTGCCTACCTGGCAGCTTCTATCTGTCCAAACGTTCTTTATCCCACGTCGACTGTGGACGACCCTCACGGTCATGAAAAAGCACCGGCGGCTCACGTTATCTCTCGTCTCATCGAGTCCCCCGCCGATATATATTGTGTTCCTGACGATTTCCTGGCTATCCTTCGGGGCCAGGAAAATTTGGGAGACCTTAGTGGTCTCCCGTTTATGGAGGGACTAAAGAGGTGCGATAATTACCTTCGAGGCAGGAAGCAGCCGGGCCGCTCGCCTGGACCTCTCAGCATGGCATCTTTGGCAAGCTCGCTTGTGTCGTATTCACGCGGTCTCCCCGGGAAACATATTCGCTCGGCATCAGAACTAAGTACTAAACGATCCCGGCCGCAAGAGGATTTGCTGGACCTGGGTTCGGCAACTCGCAATCAGTTCGCTCCTCAATTCGACTGGATTCCAGCATCTTTTGGATCCAGAACCTTGGATCGCATCAGCTCTCCGTTTCGGTCTTTGTCAGCTACGATCACCCCAGGGCCCTTATCTTTGCATGAATCCGTGTGTCTAGCGTCTCTTTCCGAGGTGAGACTGTTATTAGACATGGAAGAGGACGTCCATGCACGAGACAGCCGTGGGGACACCCCCATCCACGTTCTATGCAGAGCAGAGAGGAGAGCAAGATGGGAAGCATTCGATGGGGATACGCATGAGTCACAGGACTATATTCGCGGACGCTCATCCTCAGCCAAAAGTTTCGAATCTCGGCGTCTTGCGAACACCATCCAGTTGATCCTTGCGGCTCTTCTGGACGCAGGTGCTGACATCGAGTCACGGAACAACAAGCAGCAAACCCCACTATATCTCGCAGTTGCCCTCAACTCGTCTTTGACTGTGGAGGCGTTAATCGATGCGAACGCAAATGCCGACGTATCCGCGGACACCAGCACGACTGCACTGCATCTTGCCGTTCAACAATCAGATTTGCACGTGTGCGCGTTGCTCCTGACTGCGGGGGCCGATGCTTTGAGACCAGACCATTTTGGTCTGACACCAGTCTCATATGCCATGCAAAATGAGTCGGTCGAACTACTGAAACTACTCCTAAAGGTGAGTCAACTCCCTGCTTCTGAAGGAACGTTGTACCGATCCCAAGGCAGCCTTCGCTAGCGCCGCGCCTCAAGGAAGATGTCTTGAGGTCTATGACTGGCCTAAGAGAAGTATGTTTACTGGTTATCTTATATCAAACATGTACCAACCTTCCCTCGATGTTCAGGACTTGGTGTCGCCCAAGCTGTCGCAGGATATCCGCCAACGCAAGCTCGAAATTCTCCAGATCATGTACTCTCGCACAGGGGTCTTCCCCAACAAGCCCGATCTTCAGGAGTATGAAGTGAAAAGGTTGAGCATGTCCGGCCAAGGGGGCTTCGGAGAGTGCTATCGGGGGGCATTTCTGGGTAAATTTGATGTCGCACTAAAATGCCTTCGAATTCCTGCGAACGAAACTGCTCTCTCAGCGAAGAGGATGAAAAAGGTGTATAAATTATTGAATGGCTTTATCGTCGCTTCCGCTTACTGTTCACTCTTCAGTTGATTGAGCGAGAGATTGGAGCCTGGAAGATGTTGGAACACCCCAACGTTCTACCGTTTATCGGACTATGCATACTCAATGATGTCACCTACATGGTTTCTCCCTGGATGGCGAATGGAGATGCTATCTCGTATGTGCGACGAGTACCCAGTGTAGATCGACTCCGGCTGGTATGCCAGTTCTTCATCACGGACCCCACTTACTACTATCTTACGCGCGTGTAAAATTCCCCACAGCTTGCTCAAGCCGCAGAAGGCGTCGCTTATTTGCACAATTTCAACCCCCAGGTGATACATGGCGATATCAGAGGTGTGAGTGCTTGGCTCCCCACATGACGGAAATTGAGCTCACTGCGTATTGCTGCTAGCCAAACATACTTGTTTCCGAGTTCGGAGACGCCTGCATTGCCGATTTTGGACTCGCGCGACCTCTAGTCGAAGCGAGTAACTGCTCGTATTCCACTAACTGGATGCATGCGGGTAACCCGAGGTGGCAGGCCCCAGAATTATTGATGGATAACGAAGAAGAGATATTGCGAACGACCGCATCGGACGTATTCTCGTTTGGAAGAGTTATTATCGAGGTGTGCCTTGACTTGCTTCGCTGAATTTCGTACTGAGATCATTTGATGCTGCTCCACCTCCTAGATTCTAACCGGCGAACACCCATTCCGCGAGCTCCGCAGCGAGGCAGCCGCCATCGTTGCAACCGTGAAGGGTGATCTCCCACTGCGTCCGGAGGGCGATGCTGTTATATGGGGGCTTGATGATCAAGTGTGGGATTTGTTCAGGGAATGCTGTTCTCTTGAGGCAACAGAACGGCCTCAGATGAGCACAATCGTCCCGCGTTTGTGGAGAATTCAGCATCTCCGTGAATCTAGCATGAAGTCTTGATTTCATCCGTTCTTCTTCAGAGAAGACAAATACAGTTGCTCTTTTTTCGTCATGCTATTTTTTTTCCATAATTCCATACATTCTTGGTTCAAAGTACCACCAACATATTTCGCTTGTGCATGTGTGTCAATCTCCGCCCGATTGGCGTTGAGTTGGGAGCTCGGCGAATTCTAGCCGAGAGCTTCAGTGTCAACGCTCGGGAAATGCATCCGGCTATACCGTTTACACACCATGTCCCCCCAGGGGAATGAGGTCAAGGTCGTACCTGCACCTGGTAAGGCAGGATATCCTAGGCAGCTGATCACCTACTCAACCTGGAGCTACGATAGGCCTAAACGTCTTAAACAGAGGGGCGGGCAATACCAAGAAACCTTCACCCCTATACGTAGCAGAGGCAAATGGAGCACAAGTCAATGGCGAGGTCTCGAGGCTGGGGGTGGCCGGGAGAGGAAATGTTGAGGTAACTCAGTCTGATGAAGACGAAAGTGACGAAGATGATAGCGCTGCTGAGGATGAGGACAGAACGGATGCGAGTTGGCAGGAGAAAGAGGATTATGTGGAATCACCTGATGATGAAGACTATGATGATGATGATGACGACAACGACGACGAAGAGGATGATGATGAGGAGCCGACACTCAAGTACGAGCGACTGGGTGGTGCGGCGCCTGAGATACTGGAGAAAGACACGGCCTCGGCGCTCGCAGTATCTACGCGGTTTATTGTAAGTACGTCGCGACTGGTTAGGTTTGGCCCGGGTTCTAATCCATCACTCTTAGGCGCTTGGAACTCACGTAGGAATGGTGCACGTTCTCGACTTCCAAGGAAATAAAATCCAGTCCTACCGACCACATGCAGCCACGGTCAACGCAATTGATGTAGATGCTACGGGCGATTTTGTTGCGACTGCCTCGGTCGACGGTATTGCTATTGGCTCAACTTCATCTGGGATGCCCTTACATATTGCCCTCTATCCATTTCAATAGGCAAGGTTATCATACACTCCCTGACCACGCCCGAGATGTATGGCTTTGACTTCCGGCGGCCTATGCGTTGTGTGGCACTCGAGCCTTCCTTCGCCAAACGTAGTACGCGCGCTTTTGTCTGTGGTGGCATGTCCGGCAAGCTAGTCATGCACGAAAAGGGCTGGCTAGGCCATAGGGAATCTGAGATACACTCCGGAGAAGGTCCGATCTGGAATGTGGTCTGGCGGGGTGCGCTCATTGCATGGGCAAACGACCTCGGAGTGAAAATCTACGACACTGTCTCCCGCCAACGCATCACTTTCATTGACCGCCCTCCAGATAGCCCTCGCGCCGATCTGTTCAAGTGTACTATCCGATGGCACGACGACAATACGCTGCTAATAGCCTGGGCAGACCATATCAAACTGGCTAGAGTGCGAGCACGCACTCGCTCTAATGTGGCACACGCCAATCCATATCAGGTTGAAATTACTGCCATATTCCAAGTCGACGGCATGATTTCTGGTCTCATCCCTTACCCGACTCCCATTGGATCGTTCCTTGTTCTGGCTTACCTCCCGCCGGACATCTTTGCCAACGAGGCTACGTCGGACCCTGCCGAACAACGCCGCAAAGCAGCCCACCGACCGGAACTTCGTATCATAGCTAACTCGGGCGAAGAGCTTACTTCGGACGTACTCAGCTTGCAGGACTATCATATGTTCGGGTGCAATGACTATGTTTTGCAAGCCGCAGAATCGTTCTACATAGTGCTCAGCCCACGGAGTGTGGTGCTTGTTAAGCCACGGGATGAAGCTGATCACGTGGCTTGGTTGGTCGAAAGGAAGCGATATGAGGAGGCGCTCGAGGAGGTGGAGAAGCTGAAGGACACCGTGCCGGGGCTGGATGCAGCAGCAATAGGGCAACAATACATTGAACACTTGGTCCACGCAGGTAAGAAAAGTTCTTACTACTTCGTCGATCGGATACCCACGCATCGGTCTAGGGGAATTCGATAAGGCTGCGAAATTATGTCCTAAGGTCTTTGGTCAAGATGCCCAAGCCTGGGAGAATTGGATTTTCCTTTTTGCCCAGAAGGATCATTTACATGTTGGTCTACTCTGTTGTTTACGTTCTATTTAGGCTCACCTACTTGCTGTAGACCATCATTCCATTTGTACCAACTCAGGATCCACAGCTGAGTCGGTTGGTATATGAGATGATACTCGCGCATTATCTCAGTCACGACCGCGATGTACGCCATTACTCGTCTTCCGGCCCGTATCTCTAACTTATTGTTCCTCCCTAGGCACTTCTATCTACCATTAAAAAATGGCCGAGCAGCATTTACGATATTAGCACCGTCATTGTTGCCGTAAATTCCGAACTAGAGCGCTCACCCAGCTCTCCGATTCTTATGGAATGCCTCGCAGAACTGTACGTGCTTGTTACTTATGTACAAAATCCCCTTGAGCTCATTAAAGACTGCGCGTAGATATATCATGAGTCGACAGCCTGGAAAGGCATTGCCGTTCTTCCTGCGCCTACGGAGACCACATGTGTTTGACCTCATTAGGGAACACAACTTGTTCACGGCTGTCCGAGACCAGGCGCTCCTCTTAGTTGAATTTGATCAAGAACTCGAGAAGAAGCGTCGTGAAAAGGACGGGGAAACGTTGACGGCAGATGGCGCGAAAGCTAAAGGAGGCGAGAAGAGCGCGGCTATCACGCTTCTTGTGGATCACACCCACTCAATACCTGTGCGCCGCAAATCATTTTACGTTTCAAAATTCTCCTCATGCTTGTTTTCTTTACAGATTGCGCGAGTGGTGCAACAGTTGCAGGCTCGGCCTTACTACCTTTACCTGTACCTTGATGCCCTATTTGAGAAAGACCCATATCTAGCATCCGAGTTCTCCGACCGACAAGTGAGTAGCCACTTTTGTTCCATTCGGACTGTTCTGACTTTTCACAGGTTCAACTCTACGCCGAGTTTGCACCAACCCGGCTCATTGACTTCCTCAGAGCAAGTAACTACTATAGTCTGGAACAGGTCAGTATATTTATATGCCCACTCTACTCAGATTGGTCAATACGAGTATTACCAGGCGTACAGCATCTGCAAGGAACGCGATCTTGTCCCGGAAATGGTGTTTCTCCTTGGGCGCATGGGTAATAATAGGCAGGCGCTCAATCTCATCATCGAGCGACTGGGGGACGTGCACCGCGTGCGTGATCATTGACACGTGTTGTAAGTTGATAAAGCTGACATTCGACGCAGGCCATCGACTTTGCCAAAGAGCAAAACGACGATGATCTGTGGGAGGATCTCTTGAGATATTCGGAGACGAAGCCCAGTGCGTACGAGTGCCGTTATGCGTACTATCCACATTTTGCTAACGCCATTTCCTCAATCAGCTTTCATCCGAGGTCTGTTGGAAAACGTCGGCGCAGAAATTGATCCCATACGGCTCATACGCCGGATTAAGAATGGGCTTGAGATCCCGGGTCTCAAGGAAGCCTTGATAAAGATCCTATGGGACTTCAATCTTCAAGTAGGTCGGTTTACTCGCATCCAAGAGCCTGCTCATAGACCCTGCTACATTACCACCAACAGATATCGTTGCTCGAAGGCTGTCAGACGATATTACATGGGGACTGCACAACCCTTGCCGAGCGTCTACGATTCCGCCAAACTGGCGGCTTCTTTGGGAGTGGTACGTATTACTCAGTCGATATACGATATCTATGCTTCTCATCTTCTACCTTTTCAACAGCGGCGACCCCTTGCCTTGTCTGTCGCAACCCGCTTTTCATACCTTCCGTGCTCGCCCAGCCATCGTCACAGCAGCCTCTCATTTTAATGTTCCTCTGCCAGCATGTTGTGCACGCGACTTGCGTTAAAGGTGGCCACGACCTACCTCAACGACTCAACGACAGTCTATTCTCGCTTATGGGGACGCAGGGCGGCGCAAACGTAGATATCATTGGAGGAAAGATAGCTCAGTACGTCTCTTCCCGTTTTTTTCTACGACTGTCGCATGCTTACGCAGGAGACGCACCCAGCGCGGCCATGGTGCGAGCCAGGCTGGAAGAGACCTGCCCCGTATGCCACGTCAGCGAGGGCGGCCGCCGGATTCACGCTCGGTTTTAACAGCATTTCTCTATCCCTATCTCTCTCTATTCGATTTCTCTTCTCACTTGGTCTTCGCCCGGATATCCATGCAATTCCCATTGTACACCTTTGCCACACGTTTATATCACTCCTTCCCGTATTAATCTGTCATTGGGTTCTACCATGCCACGGCGCCAGCCTGCGATATATTCCGCGCCTCGATCGAGGAACGCACTCCCCTCGTAGATCAACAATATTCATTATTCATCGAGCACCCAAGGAACGGGGGTTGCCCCACCCCTTAATTCCAGCAATGCGCTCCCTGCCCTGTCATACCCAGGTTCTTGCAACACTGGGTGAATCGGTCCGAGTCCAGTTTCCCCCAGTGATTTGCGCACTAAGATGCAACCAGCAGATCAGTAGCTCAGTAACTCGTATGCACGCATAATTTGGGCAATTGCGCTGACTTGGTGGTTCGGCCCAGGGTAGTAAGTCGCCAACTTGGTCTCCGAGAGATAATCCTTCTCCGCTGTGCAGCACGCATACGTCTTTTCGTCGTCCCGGACCTTGTCTAGGCACACGCAGTTCTGGAACCCAGCCAGCGCGCTGCCGCAGTTTGTAAAATTGCGATCAGTGGCCCGCTGGATCAGATGTGGAACTTTCTACTTGCCTCGTAGCGATAGCGGTGAGGGTGATGCAGGTCGTCAATTTCATTGCGCAACAGGAGGTACTTAGTGGGGCTTGCAAGCTTGAACTTTCAAAAACGAGACGTCCGCTCATTATATAGCCCGGGGGCAGCACGCGATGAGTTTGCCCCCGTCGCACATGGGCGGCTTGAATCCATCATCTTCTTCCCACATGTACACTCGTGGCTCGTCCTTTCAGCGAATCGCCGTGCAGGACGCATGATACATGATGCATGATGGTCGACATTCGGCGGCGACGTGTTCAGCTGCCCATTAATGTTTCCGACGGTATCCAGCGCGTCGACGTGTGTATATATACTCCGCTCTGCACGTAACACGCCAAGCTTGGGGGGCAGTGTGATGGGCGTAGCGCTAAGCACGATTTCAAAGGACAGAGCGTCGAGTCGGCGACTCGCCGTTGAGTGTCGCGTAGAACAAGAGGTGCCGAGCACATTAATATTAGGCGCGACAGAGGCTCGGCCTACTCGGCCTGCCATGACAAAAGGTAAACCGATAGAGCATTGTATTGGAAAACATCCGTAAGTATGCGAGTATAACATCTACGAAAAGAGCATGGTATTTGCGGGGATTACAACTCGTTGGACTCGTCCGCGTTCAAAATCAGGGTAGTGAAGAATCTAATCATCTCTACGAATCCGTCGGCGCCTTGCGCTTTCGAACAGGACAGTCATATCAGTGAGAGGGCCTTGGCAGGCAGTACTGTAAAAAGCGTGCTCTTACCTTCGTTGACTGTGTGAATAACACCGTTCCGACGATCCACATTGCGATCCGAGTGCCCGTAGCGGAAGATGTTGCGTGTGAGGTCCCAGTAATGCCTCGTGTCTAATTCAAAACGACCTTGAGCGCTCTCCCTCCATAGCAGCAAGAGTGGCATGCTCACCTGTATTAGCACCGTCCAACGACGGAGCAACGAACAACTCCTCGCCGCTTGCTCTACCTCTCCCAGTAGCGTGCGTACCGCGGATTGTGCCCGCGAGCAGCCTCCACGCAGCCTCTTTTGTTGACGTGACCGGCGAAGGATCGAGCCTGCTATGCGACGGATCAGAGATGTCGAGCGTGCCCGCAGAGCTATGGGGGGACGTGATATTGGCCCCAAGCACGGTGAAAGCGAGGTTAAAGCGCTCGGCAATGGGTTTCAGTTCAGCAGTGAGGTGGGACATGACGGCGGACGTAGAGCTACATATAATCGTTGGGTCAAATTCGACTTGCCGCTGCAAGTTATACGGCGGTATGCCAGCACACACCTATCTGAAGCGACCCGATGATTTATGGCTACGTTGGCTCTCTCAGGCAGCGCGTTCACCTTGACACCACCAGCAATGATATCCACAGCCTGCGTTGTCCCAAACAGGGATCGATAAAAGTCCCCTTGCGATCCGTGGAATATAGCCTGCTCCACCCTCTTTAGGGCGCGCGTGCTCGTCACGCTCCTTATGATATCCGATCGTAGGTCGTCAGGGAGCTCTCCTGCGTGCGCCGCGATGCATTGGATGGTCTCGTAGGCGGGCGAGTCACGGATTAGGCGAGACGGGTAGGGACGCGATTCGAGGTGGGTTATGACAAGTGCGAGGATGCCGATGGATGTGTGAGGTGGGGGGACGGACGAGTGGCCACCGGCGGTAGAAATCGATATGGTTAGGTCCAAGTATCCTTTCTCGGCAACAGCAGGTTTGGCGAAGAAGGCCCCGTTTTCTTGTGAATAGCCCGCTAGCGACGCGGAGAGTTTATCAGAAAAGAGAGAGGCGAGGATGGTTGCAAATAGTGCTTACTTCCTTCGTCTACTAGAATAGCAAAGCTGTCTTTCCCGTACTCTCGGAGCAAATGTGCAGCTATTTCCGCAGCGCCCTGATAAGCATAGTAGAGGGGTAAATGAATGGGTGTGAATAGCATAGAATTGAATAGATCTTACATGAAGTCCATGGATCTCTTCGTCAAATCCGAAAGCAAGCACAATTGGTCGTCTTGGCTTAAAGCCCCGTTCTATAAGGTTCTCGATAGATGATCTACGAGATGGTTTTAGCCACAAATCAACTTTGTGATACTATCAAGAGCCTACAGTATGCCAATAAGGCCGTTCTTGTTGTCGGCGCTGCCTCGACCCCAGATCCATTTCCCTACAGTTCAGGATTAGCAGTGGAGAGTTGCCCGAACTAGCTACTATATGCGCGCACCATCGTAGTCGCCAGAAAACGGCGCGTGAAGCCACTCTGATACCGTTGCTTGGTCGACGGGTACAACATCTTCAGATAGAATGAGGAAGCCTGATATACTTGGCATACTTGATCATTATTTGCTCACCTTGGTGCGCCACCAGCAGGATTGGCTTAAGCGACGCGTCGGATCCCTGCCAGCGGTAGGTGAGCCCATACGTATTCACCGCTGTTATCTCGAGGGTCTCGTGTCTGACATATGTCATGGTCAGCCACAAGAGCCCAATAAGGCTAGGATTGTCGATCTTACACGCGCGGAAATGCGACTCGTAGGTAGTGGTGGAGATCTCCGAAAACGTCCCACCGCGAATCCGTGCCAACAGCGGTCATGTCGTCGAACGACTCGGTTCTACGTGGCACGTTGTGAGTTCAATCCCCAATACGTTGGCGTCGCGTTACCCACGGGACACGAACAGCGCCGCCGAGTTTCTCTGCAGCGGTTTCTTTGAACTGGGGTGTATCGTACAGCTCCCCGAGTGCTTGAAACAATGCTGAGTGCGTGCTGGGCACCAATGGAGTCTCCTGGGCGCAGATGCCATGGTCTTCTGACACCACGCGCGCCGGGTGAAAGTCGAGTAGCTTAAGGGGCGTGAGCGCCAAGCCGACGAGGAGAATGACTGTAAATGCTCGGCCGATATGGGGGCTCGTTCGCCACGACTGCGACGGCGATGGCGGGGGGACTGCGGGCGCGTGTTTGCTGGTAGCCTTCTCCATGTTGGAGCGCGGCAGGGGCTGCAGACCAAGTTATATACTGCGAGCTAGGCTGCACCTTACGTAAGCTGTCCGACGTCAGAGCGTCGCCGCGGTGAGCTTGCCGAGAGCGATATAGTTAAGTACGGCCCCAACGGAAACGATAGTGTCGAACTATGAACGGTCACGCGGCACAGAGCAAGTATAGATGGCGCTGCGCAGGACTTCCAGGTAATAACGGCAAGCGCTCTGGTAGATACAGAAGCGTCACCCCAAGAATATCTATGACATTGACAATCGAGTGTCGAATTCCCACCATGCGAGAAGGAATTCGCGATTTTCATCCACGTGGATTTAGAGCTGGCTGAGGATCCAGGAATCCGCGCGAAGGAAAATTATGTAAACGCGGGGCGAAAGTGGAGCGAAGTTCCGACTCAGTACTCAGTACTCAGCGCCGGGCGGAGCTTCCCTAGCACGTCATTTGCAGACACCATCCGCACTGAGCGGGAGTTTGAGCGGGTGAGCATCTCGTACGCGTGCGCGCGCGAAGGCGAATAGAGGAAGACTGGGGCTTTGCTACCAGTACCAGGTGCATAGACACCGATTGGCAATTGTGTATGTGACTTCGAATTCCGACGCAGTGGAATCTTTTTCTATCCGGAATAGAGATGCATAGTGCGGATCCCGAGCAACTTTCTATGACCTAGGAGCGTATCTTCTTTATTGGGATTCACTATCGCCGCATTCTCGTAGAAGGGGGGCGCTTGTCCTCTTGAGATTTTCTACACTGCGTACGTGTACATAGCTTTCGGGTTCATCTTGTTAGATCTTGTCGGACTCATCCGCGTTCAGGATCAGTGTCGTATAGAATCGGATCACTTCGACGAGTCCGTCGGCTTTTTGTGCTGTGAGACAGGCGCGACGACCTTTAGTTCGTACAAGCTCACACTCCATCGCATATCCCCTTACCTTCATTGATCGTATGAATGCCCGCAAAGTGATCCTTGCTGTCTGCGTGCCCGTACCGGAAGATGTGGGGCGTAAGGTCCCAATAATGTCTCGTATCTTATCGTCAAACGCTGAATTTTAGCACCTGCGCAAGACTCATCAAACCATGAGCATTCACCTGTGTTTCCGGTCATCATTCCAGGCGCGACGATCATCTTGTTTCCGGTACTCCGGCCCCTTCCGTTCGCGTACGCGGAGCGGATGGTTCCCGAGAGGAGCTTGTAAGCAGCAGCATCAGTTGGCGTGACGGGTGCGGGCTCGAGGGTCTTGTCAAACGCGTCCGATACGACGAGTGTACCCGCAGAATTGGTGGGCGACGTGATGTTGGCTCCGAATACGGAAAAGGCGAGGTTGAACTGCTCGGCGAGGGGCTTGAGCTCTTTCGTGAGGTGGGCAACCAGCTCGGAACCAGAGCTAGACGCCATGTCAGAATGGGCGGTGTATGGGCGTGCAAATGGTACACCGTAGCTCGCACCTTTCAATAGCGATCCGGTGATTGATGACCGCGCTCGCTCGCTCAGGGAGCGCATTCGTCTTCACGCCGCCTTCAATCAGGTCCACGGCCTGAGTAGTCCCAAGCAGCGCTTTATAGGAACCCGCCTGCGATCCACTGAATATAGCCTTCTCCACGCTTTTCAACGCCTTGTGGCTCTTCAGGCTTTTGTGTATGTCGGTCCTGAGCTTTTTTGAAAGCGTCGGGTCGTGGGCTGCATGGCACTGGAGAGCGCTGTAGATGGGGGAAGTGCGGGTGAGCTGGGGTGTATGGGGGTGTTCTTCGATATGAGCGATGATGAGGGCGAGTATGCCGATAGATGTGTGAGCAGGCGGAACGGAAGAATGCCCCCCGGGGGTGGCGACGGTGACGCGCGCGTCCAGATATCCTTTCTCAGCGATACCGGGCAATGCAAAGACTGCACCTCCTTCTCCGGAATAGCCGGCTGACCAGAAGAGTGAGGTTATAAACTGAAGTGCATGCACGAACAAAATGTGATACTTACATCCTTCGTCAATGAGGAAGGCAAAGCTATCCTTTCCATACTTCTCGAATAGATGCTGAGATAGTTTGTAAGCGCCCTGACCATGGTCCTTTAGATGTTGTGTTGCAAATAGTATACGATCAGAGGCTCCTCACATGGTACCCGCTGATCTCTTCATCGAATCCAAAGGAAAGCACAACCGATCTCTTGGGTTGGAATCCTTCTTCGAGCAGGCTCTCGACGGTCGACCTGCAGAACATTTTCAGCAATGATCTCACCTCGTGGTGGGTCGACCTTACAAAAGCCCAATGAGTCCACTTTTGTCATCTCCACTTCCCCGGCCCCAGATATATTCCCCTGCACGTCCGGTACCACGCGGTCAGCAACTTTTCCTGGCTGGACATCATTTTACACTCACCGTCAAAATGACCAGAGTATGGCGGGTGGATCCACTCGGACACCGTAGACGGGTTGACGGGGACGACATCTTCAAAAGACATATGAGCATCTTTGCAAACTCCAGACGTGTGAAACCCTACCTTGATGAGCGGCGAGCAGGACAGGCTTGAGCGACGCATCGGAACCTTCCCAATGGTAAAGGAGGCCGTAGGTGTTTACTTTTGTAAGATTGAGAGATGCATGCCTTTTTTGGGATAAGGCATGTGTTAGTCGCATCTCTCGACCTAATATTAAGGTAGGTGATCTCACACTTTTGGGAACGCGTCCTGAAGGTACTTGTGGAAATCTGCAAAAATTTCCCACCGCTTATCTTCCCCAACTGCGCCCATATCATCGTATGACTCGGTTCTGGAATCCCACCATGGAGAGCTCAGCATCTCTGGCGGAGCAGGGGTGTATATGGATATAGCTTACGGGATCTGCACAGCTCCGCTCAGCCATTCAACCGCCCTCTGCTTGAACTCAGGGCTATCGTAGCGCTCCCCAAGCGATCCCGCGAGCGCAGAGTGACTCTGCGGCGTCAGCGGATCTTCTTGGACGCAGATATCCTCTCGCGCCGTAGGCCCCGTGTCCACAGTCCGCCCACGGATCAGCCTGGGAACAAAGTACAAGCTCGCAATAAATCCAATCGCAAGTAGTCGGGAAAAGGTCGACGGGCGCGTGCGGAGTTGCTTCGAAGCGTGTGGAGGTGGAAGCAGCTTGTGCGTATCATGAGTCGGCAGCAGCAATTCATCTGTGTTTTTCTCCATCCTGGCGCACAGTCGTCACAATGGTGAGGGGGTTGGCAGAAGACGAGCCCCTAACGAGAGAGGACGAGCTATATCCATTTTCCCAACAGGGCTAGCGTTCTCATAAGCGAACAACCCTGATGTCGACTCCGCCAAGGGCCTAAGGACCTGGATTCGTCATTTCCGGCATCTCTTCGCTTTTTTCATGTCTTGATCAGCGTGCTGGGGCTAGCTATAAGTATGGACTTGGGATTACGTTTGGGATTTACGCAAGGTCGACGATCTCAAGTGTGTCAAAGTTTCCGCCACCTTTAGCAAGACCTTTTTATTGGATCTTCAGACATACCATACAGACATTGCCCTTTTAAAAAATAGACGCACGCATTTTCCCCTTTCCTTAAAGATCTAACCTCGCCACCATTTTAACGAGCCATCCTCCCCGCCAGTAACAAGCGCACCACCTTGCGGACGCCAGGATACGCCCCAAATCTCGCCTTGCTCCTGGATCGTAGAGACGCACTGGCGAGAGGAGAGATCCCAGATCTTGACGGTACGATCGGATGATCTGCCGTGCGAAGCAAACTATCTGTGAGATATTGGATAGGTGCAAGAGAAATAATGCCTTACGAACCCACTAGCTGCGTGCTTTCCGTCGGCAGATAGCGAGGCAGATAAAACCCAAGAAGAGTGGCCATTGAGCGAAGCGACAGCTCCGGATCCCGGTCGGCCTGACCCCGAAGCGGTGCGCACATCGTGGAGAACCAGTCGTTTATCATCCGAAGCAGATAGAAGGAGCTGCACGCAAAAGGCATCTCTGTGGGTCTGCATGCAGCGTGTAGCAACAAAGCCCAAATACCTGGGAGTCCGCCGACCAGGCCAGTGATCGCACGCACATAGCATGCGAAGCAAACGAGTTCACGAGCTCCTTCTTTTCGATATCGAAGACGAATATCTGCCCTTGCTCCGTCGACATCGCAAGGCGCGAGCCATCTGGGCTCTGTAGGATATATACCACTCAGTAGCTCGGACTGTGAGGTATGAAAGAAAGTAAAACCTACATAAGAGACGAACATCCCGAATTTATGTTTCCCATCAGCGGATCGCGGCGACAGCGTGTCAACCGAACGACCAAACGTCGTGGGATCGGCAGAATGTATGGTGATCGTCCCACTTGCGCCCGTTGAGGCATATGTGGTCGCGTCAGGACTCAGCGATACGGACCATGCTAATATACGAGTTTTAGACTTTGTATGTTCACACAGGGAACTTCTTACCTGGCTCAATCCCTTCCGCTTTAGTGTCGAAGCTCTCCTTCTTCCCCAACACATCGCCAGACTCGAGATCCCAAAGGCCCGTCGTGCCTTCTATCGAGTTGTACAGCGCTCGGGAGCCCTTCGCATCTGTGGAGAGGGAAACGAGTGCAAGAGGGTGCGGAGGCAAAGAGCGGATAGATTCTCCTGTCGCCGTATCCCTACAGAGCAGAATAAATAAAGATAATGAGTGTGACCTCGGCCGCGTCAACGATCGGGAACGCACCAGAGACCTGCAGTACCGTCGGCAGAGATTGAAACGACCATGTCAGCCGCGGTCCATTGAGTGCCCCACACGGTATCAGCGTGGCCTAAAGACACAGGATTGAAATGGGGCAACAGAACGCGCTTTGATGAGCGTTCTGCGACACTTTATCGCGCGAGAAGCCCACCTCTGGAGGAGCTATGGCTGAGCACAAATTGGAGGGACTGTGGTTTACGGGGCAGAAAGTTTTAGATGGAAGCCTGCAATCGTGTCATGGACGCGGATACCATGGTATATGCTACACTTGTGATCGTTGCAGGTTGCCAGCTTCAACTTCCGAGGTGGTGTCCTGATCACTGGCCACAGTACTTACGTGCTATTACTTCAAGATTTCATCTGACTATTGATAATGCCTCGTAGACACGCATGGCCCGACGGTCTTATAGTCTAGTGGTTAGGACATGGGATTTTGACTACCAGCCACTTTCCCAGAGCCCCGGTTCGAACCCGGGTAAGACCTCTCTTTTTCTGTCCAGTCATTCCGGATCCACTGATTGATGGTCAGCGCAACCGGGTTACACTGATGTGGGTGAGCATCTGCATACTCTTGGCGGTTATTTGTTTTAATCCTGGAGGAAGTCTATGCCTTTTTGTTTTATCCAAGCTTCTTGGCTGGCTAATGGACTCTAAGATGGCGAGTCATGATGCTTGGGTGATTTCATCTCAACACTTCGAGACTCGAGTCACTGCGCAGCGCGTAGAGTATATAGATGAGGCAATAGATCTTCCCGATCCCTCTTTCACACCTCCGCCCATCGTCAATCATCTCCAGCCCGAAAGCTCTACAAATCACAATGCCGCGAACACTAGGCACGTGTATTATTTGAAGCCTGATCCACGTCGATCTCACGCCACCTATATGGTATACATAGTATTCGTTACTGGAAACCCCAACAAGCTGAGGGAAACGCGCCACATCCTATCATCAGGACTCGAGGGGTTCGAGCTCGAGTCAAGAGATCTCGATAGTGCGTTGAATCTCCACGGGGCACATCCAGATTTATTCTTGCAGCTAACCAGATGTATCCATTGCGAGTATCTAGTTCCTGAGTTGCAGGGTACGACTGCCGATGTATCGCGCGAGAAATGCCGCAGAGCCGCGGAATTGGTGCGTTACCTCGCTCGAAACTCAAGACCACTGTCCCTTCGCTCACCTCGTGGTGCTGGGAGACTAGGTTGGTGGCCCTTGCATCACGGAAGATACCGCGCTCTGCTTTGAAGCGCTTGGCGGGCTGCCCGGACCTTATATCAAGTGGTTCTTCAAGTCCATCGGTCATGATGGCAAGTCCTCCCTCTTCACCCTGCGATTCTTGCTATTCCGAGTCTCACCTTCCTTCCAATCTACACGTGCATGTCTGACGTTTAGGTCTCAACAAGATGCTAGACGGATTCTCAACGCGCGCAGCCACAGCTCTCTGCACATTCGCATATAGCGCAGGCCCAGGTACAGAACCGCTCCTATTTGAAGGCCGTACAGAGGGAGAGATTGTTGCAGCACGCGGGGACGGCAAGTTCGGCTGGGATCCCATCTTCCAGCCTGCCGGAAAAGATAAAACGCGAGTCCATTCCTAACGCTAATGTTACATACAGATTATTGACGAGCTGTTGTTTTATAGCTACGCAGAGATGACACCAGAAGAGAAGGACGGCCTCTCACATCGATATCGGGCGCTGGACAAGCTCTGCGAGTATTTGAAGGCGCTGCCAGAGAACGACTAACCTAGTCCATCAAGTGTAGAGAAAATACGCCGCCGTGTAGATATCTAGAGCTTTGCTTTGGGTGATGAAGGAGCCATTTTAATGTGGGTTCCGCTGGCAACGATCGCATTCTTTTTGATATCCCAAACCTACCCAGGGAGTTGAGACATGGAGCTTACGAAAAATAACGCATGTACTTACCTCGCACTGAACCGTGACTACGCGCCGACCCCTCGATACGATAGTAGAAACAATACGCAAATGGCTGCCACTAGCGTTGTGCAATGCGTTAGGGCATCAGATACAACAGGGTCAAGTCGAAACGGCGGTGGACACGTACAGGGTAGCCGGAGAATGGTATACGATGCTCAAAGTCTGAGATACACCACCAGTGCTCAAATCCCCACCGTCCGCGACAATCATTATGGGGATCGTCGTGCACCTGTTGCGAGCTTCCAGTCAGATAAATTCGAGTCGTGGGCGCGTGCACTACTCTGCGCATTGGATACTTACACATCCACGAGATACGCGATACATCCTCCATGCATCGTCCCAAGCCCGTTAAGCATGTCTTCATAGGACAAAGATAATGAACAAGCACGAAAGTGAGAGAAGGAAAAACATGGCCTGCCTTCGCCTGTAACAATTTCACAGGTAACGGTGGCCTTCTGCTTGCGCCCTTCATTTTCCATGCTCACACCGGTGAGCTGTAGCTGAGCCAGAACGCTCGGCGCAAAATTCATTTGTTGTGTAAACCATTGAAGCAGGGAGCGGGTCTGTTCTTTGAATTCTTCGGGTGCGTTGCCTGCAACGCTATCGTCTGCGGGAGACATGTTGGTTGATGGTGGTGCAGTGCAAGGAGCGGGCCGCACAGGCCGCCGCTGCACGCGTACTTGCATATGAACGTCACGCGTATGGCAGATCATGCATAGCGAGTCCAAGAAATTTAAACGCGGAAAGCGCACGCAAAAATACAGGACTAATCATCTCCTATCACGGTATCTGGGCGGGGGCGACCGGGACCGCGTACGCGACCTATCTCTGTCTCTCCTATCCCTATCCCGCCTCTCATGCGGCGGGCGTGCTCTTTCAAATCCGCCGCGAGACGCGCCGAATCCACCCCGACGCGGTGGTGGCGAATCGTCGCCGCGCCTCGGCCCACCAATGCGTCCGTTATCTCTCTCTCTTTCTCTCTCCCTCTCCCTCTCCCTCTCCCTCTCCCTCCCAGGCGGCCCACCTCGTCCAGGAGGCCCACCCGCTCCTCTCCCTCCGCGGGGCGCGCTAGAGACTGCGCCAGTCTCTTGGTCGATCTTTCCCCACCTTCCGTGGAGCGGGGCGCCGCCGCTCGCGTTCCCCAGACCCACACCCGCGTTCATACCCGCCCAACCCGAGTCACCACCCCTTCCAAGGCCGCCTGCAGCCGCACCGCCGCGTATAGACAGTCCTACTCCCGGGCCAGGCGGACCAGGTACAACCTTGGCCGGCAAAACGATAGAGATAGTCAGCCAGTCCCCCGGGATGACTCGCAGTTCTTCCAAAGTTCTCTCCTCAGCCTGCTTCCTTTCGATTTCGCGACTACGTTCCCACTGGTCGTCGACATCGGCGTCCTCAATGGAGTGTGGGTTGATAAGCTCGCGCGCGGAGAGGGCCCCGAGATCTTTTGACGCTATGCGCCCGCGATTGGTGGGGTCGGGAAATACGACGCGGAAAGCGAAGCGGGCGGCGGGGTGGCGGAGAGCTGCTGCAAATGGGTTCTGGGGGATTGCGCGGAGGGAGGCGACTAATTCGCGAAGTGTAGCATCTTTCCTGCATATATGAATGATTGCCTGTGAGTAGAAAGAGCAGACCTGCCACATATTCAAAACCTACCACGTGAATAGCTGCTGCTCGTCAGCGACGGGCAACGTGTTGTCTTCGAATAAGGTAAGGCGGTGGAAACCTCCAACTTTTACGAAGGTTCGAAGTAGAAACGGACAAGTCTAAGGCGCGCAAAAGATATGTAAAAATCACGCCCAGAAAATTTAGAGCCGCAGCTCTTACTTTTTCTCGGTCGACAGCCGGACGTGCGGACTCGACGACGTCCATGATGAGCTGGTGGTGGTGACGAGCAACGCGGAACCTGGCCACAGCCACAGCACGAACTTGCACTTCCCAACCTTTCCCGACTCACCACCATGAGCGACAGCGCACGGGAAAGTTCAGACAGCGACCGCGATTCTCTTTTCGACGGCGATGACTCAGATTCCAGAAGCATGCATGGAGAAGATGGGCCACTACCAGGTGGAAAACACCTCGTGGGCAGCATCCCCGCTCCGCGGACAAACCCGCAGATCCCCGGCCTCCACTTTGATCCAGCTCTGCTGATTCCTGAGAGCCTCGCCCTCCAACTTCTATCTCAGATACGAGAGCAGAACTTCTTCGAGGGCGGGACTCTCAACCAAGTAATGTTATTCGGGCATCCAACTTCCGAGGGCGAAAAACAAGGCGGAGCCGAGCCATTGGTCTCGGGCCTGCCCCCTCTGTTTGACGGGCTGATAGCTCAGCTGTCCACTCTGCTCAAACCGGCTCTCCCAGAATCAACACACACGCTCCTCTTCCCACACGATGCATCCTCGGCCTCGTACCCGGCCCGTCAGGCTATCTTGAACCTCTATCGCCCGGGAGAGGGGATAACATCACATATCGACCTTTTGGGGCGCTACGGCGATGGCATCATCGGCGTGAGCCTCGGTTCGGGCATAGTCATGGATTTCGAGCGGGAGGCCTCGGGTGACAGGAGGTCTATATGGCTTCCAAGCCGATCGGTCATCGTGCTGGAGGGCGAGGCGAGGTATGAGTGGACGCACGGGATTGCTGAGCGACGTGTTGATCTCGTGGACGCGGAGGATGGGCCACCTGCCCCGGGAATGTGGATCGAGCGCGGCACGCGGGTCAGCATCACGCTGAGATGGCTCCTGCCAGGCGCTGACGTGGTGGGCAGCTGAGGCAGACGGAATGGAAAATCCTCTCCTTCTGTGTGGATTCGGACCTTGCAATTGCAAGTGGGGGCTGTCGCGGGCCCACGCGGAGTTCAAGTCAGCTCTAACCGGCACCGCTCTGGGCTCCGGGGTGCACGCACCGCGGCCGCATTGCACTGAACACCGCGAGCCATACTTTTTTCCTCTTTACTGCCATCCTCTTGGGCTCGCTGAAATATCTCAGGTGAAATGCGAGAATAAATGAGCCGACGGGCTTTACGTAGATTGCTTGCTTTGGACTCGCGCGCGGGAGTGGACACGGCTGCCCCGCTTGCTGCAGACCCGAGAAAGGCATGAAACTCCCTGCATTCTGGGTTTCACGCTAAGGACAACATTGCCACCAGGTCCTCATATTAATATCTACTTTATTGGACATGTGTCAATCGCGATTCCTGCTTATAAATATCATCCCCAGAGTCTATTAAACACTTGCGCCAGGTGCTGTCCGTCCGTCGTCCGTTTCCTCGTGATGTCCATCGCTCTCGTATGCAAGCTTATCGCCGCGCCCGTATTTGCCTACCTACTCTTCGAGTGCGTCTGGGCGCTCCTTAGGCGCCGGGCGATCCGGCGCACGACTGCGCTGGACGACCTCCCTCACCTGGGAGAGACGCACCCGCAGGGCAGGATGGCTGGGCGTGCTGTCATTGCGGGCGGAAGGTGGGTTACCAGTGCCTACACGTTGTTCGATTATTTGCTCTATGAATGATGGCATTGCACGCAAAGTCTCGCAGGTTTCGCTGCAGCCAACGTCTGTGCAAACTTCTTCGAGGAAGTGCTCATTGTGGAGCCCGACGCACTCCTCGAGGGCAAGCGCGCGAGGGTGGGCCAAGTCCGGCAGCTACACAGTCAGTTTCCCTGATCTTAAAACCAGCCTTGGCCCTTCTCATATCCCCACCCTGAACCTCGGATGATTACCTACGCAAGGTTTTCAATCAATGTCCCTGCTCGTCCTGAGGAAACTCTTTCCTGGGTTTGACGACGCCGCAAGGAAGGCAGGCGCGCGGTGCGTGATTCCGTTCCCCCCATGTTTCCCGCCGACTCGATTGATGCTGTTGTAAATCCATAGTATCCTCCCTATGGATCTCAAAATCGTCATGGGCGGCGATACAATGAGGTTCGACCCAGCTTCCCCGCTGCCCCGGTCCGTTTTCACATCTCGCCAAAAGTAAGTACTACCTCCGCTTTTATTTCGGATGTAGTACCGAAATAGACTTCGACTCATTCATCGATAGTTTGGAGACCCTCATCCGCGACTTGACCCTACTGAACCCTCGCATTAAGCTCATTCAAGGCACCGTGATTGGCGTCAAACCCTCTAGCGACGGCTCGCGCATCACTTCCGTTTTAGTCCGTGGCGCGTCGAAGGACGAACCTATTCAGTCGTACTCAGCCGCGCTCCTCGCGGATTGCACAGGTGCGTCGCGCGCAGGCTTGAAGTGGCTCGAGAAGGCGTCGCCTGCGTGGGGTCGACTGAAGAAGGCGGTCATTTATGGTATGCACACACCCTCTCCAACAACGTAACATACGTATTCATCACAACCTTTTGGATCATTCACTCCGCAGACCCCAGAGCAATATATGCAACGGCAATTGTCCCTTTCCCCCATCGGCTCCGCAAAATATGGCCTGCCTTCCAGATGGAAGGCTACGAAGGCGGATACGATGAGCTCGGGTTCCTGAAAGCCCTCAATCCTGGGTTGGGTAAAGATACGCGTATCAGCGCCGTACTGCGTATCGATGGTGATAGGCTGATGTTGTGTAGTGGGGGGTGGGGGCTCGATATTTCCGAGCTACCGGCCACCGTGGATGATATCATTCAGCATATGGACGAGCAGTATCGGAATGCGTTTGATGGAAGGGAGCCGGAAAAGCCGGTGATGGACAGTTTGAAGATGCTCAAGGTGGCGCTCGAGGAGGACAATACGCCCGTGCAGTTTGAGAACTTCAGGATCGGTGAGTTGGAATGACTGCGCTGCTGATCTCTATTAATCTAGGCACACTCAGGTCCGGCATTCTTCATTGACTATACTACCGCCCGGTCGTTGCCTGCGAATTATGTTGCCCTGGGGGACGCCGTAGTCCGTGAGTACCGCAGCTATTTTTACTCTTATCATTGATAACATGTTTGCTCTCATTGTAGGCGTCAATCCCGTCTACGGGCAGGGGGTGACTAAACTCATGATAGATGCTGCTACCCTGAACGGTGTCCTCCTCGAAACATCCTTAACTCGGGACGCTTCAGGGGATCTGTGTCTTCCCGCAGGGTTTTCAAAGGCATTCTTTGCGAAGCAGTACCCTCGGGTCAAACATATGTTTGAGGATACAAAAGCTCAGGATTACGGATTTCCGACGACGCAACCCTCCGAGGGAGAGCAGCTTGGAGGGGGGGAGCTACAGCTTGAGATGTTCAATGAGCTGCTGCGCATTGGGCACGAGGTGCGTGTTCGATATCAAAGGCCGTCAGGCGGGCGCTGCTCACCCGGATTTTCTTGAGGCCCGTAGGATCGGCGCGTAGCGACCAAAATATGGCTTGCCATCCAGGGTGTCGCGCCAGGTATCGACCTTCAGCATGTAAGCCACATCCTCCCTTTTCGTTCTGTTTTCAAAATTAGTTGTAGATCGGCGCTGACGGCCGAACGCCAACAGCCGAAACTGTTAACAAGGGTGGTGTGGAGGTTCTGTAAGAAGCGGCTGTTCGGAACGAAGTAGTATGTATCTACCGGGTGGCAGAGACGCCCCGAAAAATTCCCATTTCTCTGATGAAATAAATCCGGGGCTATATGCGATTTTCATGCACGAGGATCATTGTGGATATGGTGCTCCGACATGTATACATGAGGTGGTGGTGAATCGGGGAATGGGCAGCTGCTGCTATATATAGGAGTAGTCCGGGTCCGAGGCACAACAGGGTCCGCACAAAACGCGTCCTGCGGTGCCCAGCTTGTAATTACGATCTCCCATTTGCCACTCCGAGTCCTACTCGTCGCCACTGTTGCCACCACCTAAACGCTACACACCCAGCCTGCAATGCTCATCAAAGTCAAGGTATATAGCATATACCTTTACTTTGCCAACCTCTCGATATTCAAGCTAATCGTGCTTCCATTGTGTAGACTCTGACTGGCAAGGAGGTGCGACTGCGATCGCGACATCGTTCTTGAGTGCAATCCTGCTCACGTGGCTTTCCAACTTCCAACCATAGATTGAGATCGATATCGACGAGGAAGACAAGGTCTGTCTTGCCGCCGCCATGCCACTCTGCTACCCCTAGGACCAACTCAACCCCTGCTGCTCTTCCCTAGATCGAACGTATCAAGGAGAAAGTCGAGGAGCAATCGGGTGTCCCACCACCCCAGCAACGACTGATTTTCGGTGGTCGGCAATTGTATGCGCGCGCCTTTCTTTCACTCTCTTTCAATGGCGTCGCTGAGCCACCTTTTTCATGGCTGCTTTCAGGCCCGATGGAGATACGGCGAAGAAGCACAACATCGGCTCGGGATCGGTGCTGCATCTGGTCCTAGCCCTTCGTGGTGGATGTTAGATTGCCACAGCTAGAGTCACGCTCGCGATATACACGATTCTGCTATATTCTGAACCTCTGAGCACGGGTGTGCATATGAAGAGGTGGCCGCTGGTAGCGTGCATACAACGACTGTCTGAGGTCTGAGGCCTGGGGAAAATGACACGATCGAGCAGAAAATGAACGGCAAAAGAATTGCCTTGCATCACTGACACCGTGCAGTCGTGAGATATATGTATGGGGGAACGCTGGTGATGAACCGACTCCTAAGGCTTAGTTAGTAATTGGTGGCTCCTTTGACCATTTAGTTGTATTGACTCCAGTCTCCCCCGCGTCGCGGGCATGCACGATCTGCTGGCCGTCGCTTGATTCGACAGCTTTGCCCCACTATAATCCACGAACAGTCCCATGGTACACACGCCACACCCGGTTTTTTGAAAGTTTCGATTGGGAGTTTGATAGATGATGGGCCAGGGCCAGGGTTCCAGTTGTGGGTGCAGATGGCAGTCTTGTACTGCGCTGCATGTCAGACGAGAAATGCCAGGAGCTCAGTGAAAGGAATAACCAACCTTGAGCCTGTTTGCGGGGCCTCCCAAAATTTCAAATACGCATATTGGTTCCTTCAAGCACAAGCAGGAAGCCATTACATTGACCTCAGCTTTCAGATGGGGGAGGGGTTGCTTCCAGTCCTACCGCGAGAATAAAAAGACATGGTGTTACATACTTGTGAGCTCAGATCCAGGGAGCACGCCGCACGCCCACTCCGAATATGCCTAGAGAGGCATTTCTGTCATAAAAAACGTATGGCAATATGATATTCCCGATAGCGCATCCCCAAGACGGTTTATACGTTGTGCAGGCGGCCAAAGGAGCAGCGTGCAAGAGTTAAGGTGCACCAGATTAGGTTGGTTTTTTTAGAGAGCACACATGGCGTTCGCCTCGCGGCTATATGCTGGCTCATACCGGGTGATATAGCAGAGCGCATGTGGTGGGCGAGGGGGGGCTATGAGGCTCGGGCGCCAGACTGATGCCAAGTCGAGCGTCATTTTGATGCGCTTTTGAAGGAGTTTTGGGGTTTCCCAAAGTGACGAGCCCTCCCGTGTATTTCTGGTCCCGAACCTGCTAGCGTTCACGTTGGGTGCCGGGCGCTGAGATGTACAGTACTGTCTGACGTGCAGTTTGAAGGATTGAGGAGATGATGTTTGGGCTGAGCTTTGGCTATATGTAGCCAGGACTGGTCAGAACACGCCACTATGCGGCATGCCTTTCGTCTCTGAGTCTTTGACGCTCGCCCTCAACATGGCCTATGAACATGATATTTTCTGCTACGGTCGCAATAGGTAGGGCGATTATTGGCCCCGCTAGTTGCGAGTTCAAGTGCCTTTACCTATGGATCTGGGTACCTTGCGGTACTTTTGCGCGTGGTGCATATATGATATACACTTATTTCTTAGGGGCCTGTCGTCATCCGACCTTAACTCTTCGACCCTAAACACTTGTTCACTGTGGGAAGCTTCAACGTGTTCCTTCTCTATTGCGAGGCCGTGAGTTTCGAAAAAGTGCTTGGTTAAGGACACAGCATATTCCGACCTTTATCAAAGCTGTCGGTCTGATCACCGGCTTTTGAGACGCTCATCATACGATAAATACCTGGTTTTCACTGATTCGGTTCATGAGGACCTATATGCATACGCCAACTGGCATGTGTTATCAGATATATATGGAGGCCAGTCGTCGCGCGTCAGGGCTGTCACAGGCTGGCTGTTGAATGTGCGATTTCCAAGGACTAGAGCTGATCAACTGGAGTGACAGTTATGCCCACTTGGTAAGAGCTTTTCTCCTCGCGGAGAATGCATGCGGGGCGGTTATCTCTCGGTGGCGTATCAATGCTGATATATACGCCTCTCGGTGTAATACCCCGCCTCTTTGACCACCAGTGTTCTGCATCATTCTCTTCGTTGGTCCCCCCCCCCCCCCCGAAGTCCAGCAATCGTATCACTCATCCGTTTGTCGCTGAACTGTCACAATTGATCAGCCCAACTGATTACACAGGGCCAGAGAGTAGAGTGGCGGGCTCGTGAGTATTAGCATTGTGGGAGGTATAACCCATATTGTGCGCTGCTTATCCATTCGAATCCCAGCCTTCATATGGCGGAAATATCATGGAATATAACAGGTATGATCTTGCACTCGTAGCATATTCTTACTCGGCACTTAACCGATCCTGCCCTTGCAGTAATAAAGGCGAAAAATCTTTCTAGGACGCCCTACATTGGGCTCCCCCCGCACACATATGCCGTCCTCAGCACTGATAAATCAACGCGCAGAACGGATATCTGGATATTGAGCACTTCTCCGAAGTGGAGACAGACGCTAACTATGTAGGCATATCTCTTAATTTCGAATCAGCAGACTGCTGAATCGTCGCTTACACACCTATAGACGGGGGGAAGATTCGTCCAGCCTGAAAATTGAGGTTAAGATGACGGCATCCCTTTTCCGGTCGAAGCGCATCATTGGCGTGCTAGCAATGGAGCTAGGTGACCTGATGAAGTTACAGCGCGAGGCTTCAGGTCAGCTATCTCTTTCTCTGCTTTTTCCTCTCTACACGTCCTGAGGTTTATCTCTGCTGGATTTGTAGCAAGGGGCAGAGAGTACATTACCTGCGTTTTGTCGAACACTATGCATCCTCACGCCGATCACGATTCTGCGCCCGTTGTTTATCTCCGGATTGAACGAGCAGACCAAGATTTGCGACCTCGGGGACACGCCGTGGCCAGAAATACCCAGCCCGATGGTACCCAACTGTGGACGGCACCTTCCATTGGGGTGGCACTCACGCCCGTTGCTCATGGCTCAAAGGACCTTCTGGCACACTTCGACACCGTACTAGCATCCCTGGAGGCCTTCGTTAATTTCGTTGACAAGCTTGTTGAGGTGCGCGCTTGTTATGCAAGAATAAACCTGAATCAACGCTAGCATATCTTTGGATAGGTTCACCCTTATGCCAAGGCTGCCTGGAGCGTTCTGACTGCTGTTTATAAAGTGGGTAGTTGCTGCCCCAAACTTTGCAGTAATTTGAAGTTCACAGATTATTCAGGTTGCCAAGGCGCAACGGGTGCGCGATGCGACTCTAGTCGCCTTGTTTGAGACAATGGCAGCTGCCCTGGAGATCGCTCATCGAGCGGAGGACGTCTCAAAGGCGAAGAAAGAGAGCGCACTTTTAGCGCAAAAAGCGTACGAGTGTTCACTGTTTATTCACAATTACGCAAGGATCACAAGTTTTGGTATGTTCCTAATAATACTCTACTACATCACCGAGTCATCTACAGCTGCCTTTTTCAATAGCGTGTCGCGCACTCTTTCAACTGGGCTCGGGCATCGACAGTGAGATCGCACGATTTACCAAGGACTTTCAAGTCTTCCGTAATAGATTGGACACCAGCGTCATGCTCTCCGTGAGCGAAGCGGTCTCGGATATTAAACTAGAGCTGGGGGGACTAAAACAACGGATAGAAAACTCAGATAACAATCGTCAGTTAGTTTCGCCCGGACATAGATTAAATGTGATATTGATAGGCTTACTGCTTTTCCACTAGATGTTCTTCGCGAACTCAAGATAACGGCCGGATGGGACGCCACGCGGACGTGTTTACCAAACACTCGGACTTCAGTGCTATCCTCCATCGAGGAATGGGTGTTTGAAATCACCGACCAAACACGCGACTCGAATCAGCCGTTTTTTCTGACTGGTGTCGCCGGTTCAGGAAAGACATCGATAGCCAATACTCTGGCATCCAAGTTTCGAGATTTGGGTTGCTTAGGCTCGACCTTCTTCTTTGATCATGCCTTCGATGATCGAAACAATCCGCGCATGGTTTTCTGTTCCGTGGCCCGCCGACTTGCAGCTTGCGATGCGGACATAAAACGATCGATCATTGCTGCACTCGAGAAGGATCCAGATTTACCACATGCCGATATCCGCCGACAGTTCTCGGCACTTATTCGAGAGCCCTGCTGCTCCGCCCCCATGGGGCGTCCCCTAGTGCTACTCTTTGATGCGCTAGATGAGTGTCACCCGCGAGATATCCTCCTGGATATTATCGTGAAGGAGTTTCCTCGGCTACCGGCCCGGTTTCGCGTCATAATCACCGCACGGTCGGAAAGCAGCATCCTATCCGCCCTGGAATCCTCTGCAAAAGTGCATTCCTTGTCTGTCGCGACGACAGACATGCAAAAGGATCTTTCAACATTCGTCACATATCGATTCAGCGGGATGGTATCAAAGTACAGACAACTCGACAAGCAATGGCTGGTTGTGAGGCCTCGCAAGAGCTTGTTCACCTATCCACTGGACTGTTTATCTGGGCCAAAACTGCTTGCGATCTCATTGACGACAGCCTTAGTCCCGAGATGCAGCTCGAGGCAGTCCTGAGCAAGAATTACCACGCTAAGGATTTGGATCGCTTGTACACGCTCGCGCTCGACAAGGCGCTCATGCAGGACTGTCAAGTGCGCCAAAAGTCTTTCCAGCTTTATATGGGCATCATTCTTGCGGCAAAAATGCCAGTGTCAGCAAGAGTCATTGACCGCCTTGTGGTGCAGCACGAAAGTGTACCAAAAATTACTGCAGAGCGTTTTCTGCCCGCTTTACAATCACTTCTGCATGGCGTGGCGTCACCTGACGCCCCGATTACCACTCTTCATTCATCTTTTCGCGACTTCCTTACCAATAAGTCTCGCTCGAAAAACTTCTATATCGACAAAGCACCTCGCAATGCGAGCCTCGCCTTGGCTTGCTTTGAGATCTTGAATGCGGATCTCAAGGACAACATATGCGACCTTCCCGCTGACACCACCTCCAAGTCGGAGATCGCAGAAGATGTCATACAACGGCACATTGACGATGGGCTAAGATACGCCGCTTGTTTCGGATTCGCCCACCTTATCGAGTCACGACCCGAATATACACACAACGAACTGATCGGGGCGGTGGATGACTTCTTGTGTAACCACATACTACACTGGCTAGAAATCTTGAGTTTGCTCGATCAATGCGCGTTGGCGCACAGCTTGCAAAATGTGCTCCCTTGGCTAAAGGTACGTAGTCTCCGGAACTCATATCTACTCTATGCTAAATTTACTGATTTGGCAGAGGTTCCGGCCATCTGACGTGCGACTGTACCAAATAACACTGGATGCATGTCGATTCGTTCAACGATTCACTCCGACCATAAGAGCGGCACCATTACAAATATACTCTTCTGCACTGCTCCTCACGCCGTCAGATACTGTCCTTCGAAGCCAATACTTTAACGAAGCTCGAGCACCCTGGAGGCTGCGAAATGGCGAGAAGAGATGGCCATCATTACTGGCACCTCTGGCCGGTCACAGCGACCATGTCACTTTTGTTACTTTCTCGCCGGACAACACTCGTCTCGCGAGCGCTTCCGAAGACCGCACAATTCGAATTTGGGACGGGTGCACCGGCACTTTGATTGACGAGCTAAATGGCCACACCAGCTCTGTCAACTGTGTGGTTTTCTCGCCAGACGGATGTTACATTGCCAGCGCCTCCAGCGATAGCATCATTCGGATCTGGGACGGACACACCCATGCACCACTCGGCGAGCCCCTGACGGGCCACGCCGGTGATGTGCCATGCATTACTTTCTGTCACGCCGGGCGCCATCTTGCCAGTGCTTCCCGGGACGGAACCATTCGTTTATGGGATGTTCGCACAGGAGCCCTGGTGTGCCGCCCACTCGCTGATCACATCGATGAAGTCCTGGCGGTGGCTGCTTCACCTAATGGAAGCGTTATTGCCAGCGGATCCCGAGATTGCACGATCCGCCTTTGGGATGCTCATACTGGCGCACCCATCGGAGAGGTGCTAATCATGCACACTAACTCGATCACTTCCCTTATCTTTTCTCCCGATGGCAACCGCATCGCAAGTGCCTCCCCCGATCATACGGTGTGTCTTTGGGATGCCGGCACCGGTGCTCAGATAGCCAAGCCTTTTAGACACTCCGAGCCAGTCGATGCGATCGCTTTTTTGCCTGGGACGGATCGCCTTATAAGTCTCTCCGGTAGCTGCATTCGAGAGCTTTGGGACGAAGGCATTCACGCTCCCATTACCGAGCACAAATCCTTTCCCATCCGAGGGCATGCACATCACATCACCTCCATCTCGTTCTCGCCGGATGGTAGTCATCTTGCGAGCGTTGGCCATCACGGCTACACCATCCGGCTTTGGGACTGGCATGCCAAGCCCAGCGCATCAACTGCATCAGGAAAAAAGGTAGCGCTGTATTCACACATGTACAGCCTCAAGGGACCTGCAAGGAATTGAAAATTTTGACGTCGCAATAAAGTCCCTTAAACCTGGCTAAGCCACAAAGCCGCTAGAAACCCGAGTCAGCGAAGCACGGTAAACCATTAAAGAGCTAAATACCCTAAGCAGCTAAGACTTTAAAGCAGCCTAAGGACCGAAAGTACATCATCCATCTGCTAAGTGTATTCCAGCTGCATGTGGTGGGGCATGATAAAACATGTTACTGTGCTTTTTTATGCTTTATTCTTGAGGTTTAAATAGATAAAAACTAATATCCCTGTTATTACCTCAAATGTTCCTTTCCATGTAACTTTGTTGTAAGTCACTTTATTATGGTGAACAAGGATTCCCAATACTGGGTGTGATGAGTGCTATCAAACTACCAATGAAATAGCTGTCACGACTATGCCAGCGAGGCCTGGGGTTCTCAGCTCACTCTTGGACGAGGGAAGTAGATGAGTTGTTGCGTGAGGACAGAGCGTCCTCCAAGTGGTTCTTATATACAGTAGAGGCGCACAGCCTTAAGGGCGGTGCGCTTTAGAAAGAGAGATGACTAAGAGAAACGGAAGCAATGAGAAGGAGATAGATCGCTAAGTCAGCTATTTGTACAAGTATATACGACTGTCGTGACGAAGTCATGACATTATCCCCTTCCTAGGTCGGAGACCGGAAGGTTTCTTAGGATATCGAGAATGAAATTGAGAGAGTAATTCGAAGCAATTATCTAAGTTTTCGACGGGTTCCCATGTATTTTCTTCAGGCCCATAACCTCTCCACTTCACCAGGTACGACACCTTCTTCCTTCGCACGCGCGAGTCCAAAACCTCCTCCACCTCGTACTCCTCCTCTCCTTCCTCAGTCTCAACCGGCGGTGGTGGTACCTGTACACGTCCCGAGATTGTATCTGGTTTAACCGGCTCGAGTACCATGATGTTGAAGACCGGGTGAATTCTCATGGTTCTGGGTAAGGCGAGGCGGTATACTGATTCCCCAAGTTTCTCCTCAATCTCGTAGGGGCCTAGGCGCTTGTGGTCTAGTTTTGCGGTAGGTCGTTTGGTTTTGATATTGTCCGATAACAACCAAACCTTATCGCCTTTTTTCAAGATTGGGATCGACGCGCGGTTTTCATTATAGAATCTTTGGTATCGCTCGTTTGCCAGATGCAGCGCCGCCTTCAATTCCTCTTAAACCTCCACCACCTTACTTAAACGTTCCTCCACTGCAGGAACCTGCGCGTCCTTGGGTAATCTGGGCGAAAACTCCGGATGATAAGCTTTATTCGCAAAGAATGGGGTCATCCCCGTAGCCGAGTGGATGGTGTTGTTGTATGCGAACTGGGCCAACGGTAGTAGCTCCGACCAGTCATCCTGATGATAGTTAACGAAGATTCGAAGGTATTGCTCCAGGTTTTGATTCACACGCTCCGTCTGGCCGTCGGTCTGAGGATGGTATGCCGTGGAGAGACGCTGTTCGATACCCAAGATCTCATATAGCCGTTTAATGAACTTGTTGTTAAACTGCGTTCCTCGGTCGGAAATGGTTCTTTGAGGGATTCCGTGATCGCAGTAAACTCGTTCAACGAACAACTTGGCGACTTCCTCGGCGGTTATCTTATCGGTGCAGGGAAGGAAGATTGCTTGCTTCGTGAGTCGATCGACAATGTTCAGAATGGCCGTGTATTTGGAAGACTCCGGGAGGCTGGTAATAAGGTCGTACGATATATCGCTCCATGGTTTTTCAGCGATCGGCAATGGTTGTAGAGGCCCAAATCGTTTCCCATGGAATCTTTTCGTTCGCGCGCAATCTTCGCACCCATCCACGTATCGATTCACAAACTTCCTCATATGTGGCCACCAGAAATCACGAGACACAAGGTCCATGGTCTTCGCTTGCCCCGGATGTCCGGCCGCTAATGAATCGTGTCTGCTCCGCAACACCAGTCTTCTCACTTCTTCATCCGCCGGCACCACCACCAGGCCCTCGAACAACAATACTCCATCCACCAACTCGTATTCTTTAAACTTCTTTTGCAACTTCTTCGTTGTGCGGGAGGGATTTGCCCGAAGGAACGCCAGAACCGGTTTTAATGTAGGGTCCGCATCATATGCTGCGACGATTCTTTCTTTTAACGACAAATCCGACAGGATGGGTTCCTCGTTAAATTTGGCCAAGTTCAAAAGTAATTGTTCCTTTTTTAACAGGCTACCCGAAGGTCTATCCCCCTCCGAGGAACGAAGTTCCGGTCGTCGTGATAGCGCATCCGCTTTTCCATTCAGGGTTCCAGGTCGATGGATGATAACGAAATCGAAGACCGATAAGTATTCCGACCATCTAGCCTGGCGTCTCGACAGCTGCTTGGTAGTCGTAAACCCTTCAAGATTTTTGTGATCGGCGAAAACCTTGATTTGAAACGGCGACCCCTCTAGATACACCCTCCACGCTTTAAACGCTTCCACCACCGACAACATCTCTTTATTGTATATGTCATAATTACACTCAGCCGCCGACAATGATTTTGACGCGAATGCTACTGGGTGTAAAAGACCGTCTTCCCCCTCCTGCGACAACACCGCTCCTCTCGCAAAATCTGACGCATCGGTTTCCATCACAAAGGGTTTCCTTGGGTCCGGGTGAATTAACACCGGAGCCGTGGTAAACGCTTGCTTCAGACCGTCAAACGCCTTCTGCTCCTCTATACCCCACCGCCACTCCTTTCCTTTACCGAGGAGATTCGTCATTGGCTTAACGACTCTAGAGAATTCGTTGATAAATCGTCGATAGAAGTTCGCGAACCCTAAGAACATTTGTAGGTCATGAACGTTTCTTGGTTTCTCCCAGTCGAGTACAGCCTGGATCTTATCCTTGTTCATTTCGATTCCTCGGGCAGAAATCATAAATCCCAAGAACTCAATTTCCTCTTTCTCAAACGCGCATTTCTTTGGGCTGGCGAACAGTTTATTTTTTCGTAAACGACGAAGTACTTCTTTAACAAGGCGTCGATGTTCTTTTTTATCCTTGGTGTAAATTAGGATATCATCGAGGTAGATTACCACGCCTTGGTCTAGAAGATCATGGAATATGTCGTTCATCATGTTTTGGAATGACGCTGGTGCATTCGTTAAACCAAAAGGCATGACTTGGTATTCGTACTGTCCGTATCTCGTTCGAAAAGCCGTTTTCCACTCATCCCCCTCCGCGATTCGTACATTATGGTACCCCCACCTCAAATCGATTTTGGAGAAGTATTTGGATCCTTGGACTCGATCGATTAATTCCCCAATGAGTGGAAGTGGATATCGATTTTTAATAGTGATTTTATTTAGAGCCCGGTAATCCACACACAGACGAAGTTCTCCACTTGGTTTTTTGACGAAAAGAACTGGGAATCCAATCGGAGACTTAGAGGGACGAATAAATCCGGTGGCTAGGTTTTTATCGATGTATTCGCGTAGTGTCTTTAACTCGTTTTGGTCCAACGCATAGATCGGTCCCTGCTTCGGCTGTGTTCCTTCCTCAAGCTCGATTTTGATATCATACGGTCGTCGTGGGGGTAACTCATTTAGCTCTCCTGCCTCAAATACATCCGCGAACTCTTTGTACTCTTCAGGCACCTCCCCAGCCTTTTCCTCTCGCCCCTCCACCGTCACATACACCATCATCGCCTGTGCGCCAAACTTCTTCGCAGCCATCATAAACGGCGCTGCTCCAATAAAAGCAATCCTTGGGTTGGAAGTCGGCTCAGGGACTTCGTCTGAGGGTTCCACAGAGGTTTTGGCCTCCCCAGAAGGGGGAGTCTCTGGTAATTTCTCAGACGGAGTTTTAGCCGGCCTTACTACCTTTGGAAGCTCGTCTAATAGTACCTCTTCACCATCCACGACCTCCGAATCCTCATGTAAACAATTCGCTGCACAAAAAGAAGAAAGAAACATAACATGATGAAGACGCCAATTAATATGAGGACAATGTTTATGTAACCAAGTTAAACCCAAAATAATGTTGAAAGAACCTAAAGTAGTAACATCGAAACTAATTTCTTCCTCGTGGTTTTCTATTATCATTTTTCCTCGAACTTCTTTGTCAACAACTCCACCAAGGATTTCTCTTCCATCCACGGTCTCAAGGACCCTAGGATGTTTTTTTGTATCTACTACTAACTTAGTTGTTTTAAGGAAATCTTGATCAATGAAGGACGTCGATGCACCGGAATCAATCATGGCTTCGGTTTCCACTACGCATGGGCCTTGGCGAATCGTGACTTGGATCATGACGTGTTTTTCAGAACTATGACCGATGTTTGTAATTCGAAATTGATCACCAGGAGAAATTGAAATACTTGGGACAGAATCAGACGAAAGTAAAGGAGAAGAAGAAATAGAAGAATGAAAACATGATGCGCCTTGAGCGGGCGTAGTACACTCAAGGCTATTTAAAAAGATTGGTTGGAAGGTACAGTAGTAGAAGGAGCAGACGAAGAAGAAGAAGAAGCAGGAGAAATATGAGCATAGGGTGCGTTGCTAGAAGAGAGAGAAGAAGTAGTGGGTGCGGTTCCAGATCCTGAATCAGTGGTCGGGCCGGTCGCGGCTACTCGGGGCTGCCTATTTGGGCATGCTAGGGCATTATGCCCAGCAATACCGCAGTAGAAGCATAACCCGTTGAGGCGGCGACGTTCACGTTCCTCTGGAGTCAAGGGTTTGAAACGTCCAGCACTAAGGTCCATGGCGTTTGGATCGCGAGGGCGAGGAGCCCAAGTGTTTTGTCCTGGCCAGGGTCGGTTTCCAGGGACAGGGGGACGATTGGCTGCCGGTGGCGGGTTAGTTGGCGGGTTGAACCGTGGCTGAAATTGGGTCTGAGGACGATTGAACGTATTCCTTCGTTCCTGAAGCCGCTCGTACAACCTTCCGTCGATTTGGATTGCCGCTGAAACGAGGTCGTCATATCCGTGAATGTGGTCCCGGTTCATTAATTGATCCTTAACAACGTCTTTTAGTCCCTCATAAAAGGCGTCCCATTCCGCCAGGACCCTGGAAAGCCCTAGGAAATGTGATATGCTGGATCTCCTAATTTTGGGGAAAAAATCTAGATGTCTGGTGCTGGAAAGTCTAAAAATGGTGCAATTTTGGGCAGAGGTATGAGGACTAGAATGGGCAAAAACCACCTATGTCATATGCCTGAAGGTCTAAAATGCTTGGAAATTGGGGAAAAAATCCTAAAAAATGAAAAAAGGTTAGTCTGGAGCAATGTATGATCCCAAAACGACGAAAATTTGCACAAAAAATTGACAATGTCTGAGGACTAAATTTAGGAAATTGGCTAATGTTATGTGCCCCTGAGTCGAAATTTGGCTTTATTTACCTCCGAAATTTTTGATTTCCAGATCGGACATATATTAGGGCTTTCAGGGGTCCTGTTTCGCCGCATCGTTCCAGTTGGTAAAGGACGCGTGCATCGCAAAATCGGCCGAGTACTGTCGAACAGAAGCGGTTTGTTTTAATCGACGAATACTTCGAACGGCGTTGGCTGAACGGTCTGGATCTGCGAAGTGTTCCTCGGCAAGAAACTTTAGGACGTTAAAGGACGACATTGCTGGATGTTCCTGGCTAGTTCCCCTAGAGCGCAAGAATGGGTACGCCCAACGTTCTGCTTGCCCTTTAAAGCAAGACAGGGTGTAAGCAATTTTTGCAGCGTCGTTGGGGTAGCGATTCTGTTGTACGTCGAATACCATTTGAACCTTGATGAACCACGCTTCAATATCCTCGGATGGCTTCCCCGTGAAATCATCAGGGTCAGCCACCTTTGGTTCTTTTGTCTGAAGCGCGGCCCATGCAGGGACAGGGATGGGTCGAGGTAGCGGTCCTTGGGCGGGGGCGGCTTGGGCTGGAGCTGGGTTGTTTCCTTGGCCGTTCAACAAAATGTCTACTTCGGCTCGAAGGTTATCGATCTCATTTTGGCAATTAGCCAGCTCAGCTTCCAAAGCGTCAATCCGTGCCTGGCGGGGTGCAATAAGGTTCTGCCCGAACGTGGTAAAAGCGTGATCGATCCATGCCTGGAGTTGGGCAACGGACCACTGGACGCATGCGAAGGGTAAGGGGTTGACTCCTTCTGGGATAGTGAAATGGGTGGGAGTCCCCTCGTGTTCTGGTTGGTTTTCCATTAGCGTCGGTGTATGGTGGTGGTGTAGATAGGGTTGAAACGTTTATCGAGATGTACACGAGTAATTTGGTTTTTCCTTGGGTGTGTAGGCTGGTGAACTCGTTGGATACCACGGATAGCTAATTGATTTCGTTCGAGGGAAACAAGGGCCCAGTAGCGGGCAGGCAGGATTCGACGGGTGTTCGGGCAGACGTATGACAAAACTCCTTCTTCAGAGATGCGCATTCAAGTCGGGATTCCTCGGTAACAACACGCGAGCGGGAGGCTCTCTAGAACGATGCTTAGAAGCACCAACAGAGTATAACTCCTGTTCTAGGGTTCTGGGTGAGGCAATCTTCGTTCGATAGGAACGGACGCAAGGACAATAGCAGGGACGTGGGTATGCGTTTGCTTATGGGCTCGTTCAGAGACAGATCACGGGCTGCCGTTTTGATGCAGAATACTAGGACGCTTGTCGCAGCCTCAATACGGCGCAATACGACAATTCAACGTGCAGCACTTCTGACTTGTAGCGGCGAGGGGTACAAGGTTTTGTAGACGCCGGACTAGTGGCACAAGGATAAAACAAAGGTGGTCAACCTTCGAGTGGATTGAGACAGATGTGTAGAAGGTAGAGAGACGAGGGCCGCGATGGCAGACAGATAGTGAGGGGAGAACCAGAGACGCAACAAAGTGTCACGACTATGCCAGCGAGGCCTGGGGTTCTCAGCTCACTCTTGGACGAGGGAAGTAGATGAGTTGTTGCGTGAGGACAGAGCGTCCTCCAAGTGGTTCTTATATACAGTAGAGGCGCACAGCCTTAAGGGCGGTGCGCTTTAGAAAGAGAGATGACTAAGAGAAACGGAAGCAATGAGAAGGAGATAGATCGCTAAGTCAGCTATTTGTACAAGTATATACGACTGTCGTGACGAAGTCATGACAATAGCCTGATAAGCTCTTTTAAGACCTCTACTAAGCTTATACCTATCTTTGCTCTTCTCATCCTATGACCCCATTCTGTTACACATACAAGGCTGTATTTTAATGATTTTTTTGTGCACTCTTAAATTACTCAGCTTATTTCTGGACAGCCCTTGGATGCTCTCAACCAGCCCTTGGACAGTTCTCAAACAGTTCTTGGACAACTCTCAGATGGCTCTCAGACGGTTCTCGGACAGTTCTCGGACAGTTCTTGGACAGCTCTTGGATAGCTCTCAGACCTTGAAACTGCATGACTCTGACATGTTTTAGATGTGGGGGTTTGTTATTGACACAAGTTATCAGATGATACACCTGGAAAAATTTTGCATATACATAATACATTCAAAAGATACAAAAAGCAGCCAATCCAGTGAAAATAAGTGAACTAAAGAATTTGAAAGTGATAAGTGCTAATAAAATCATTAATGAAGAAATTTCTACAATCATCAAAGATAGTGTCAGATGACCAAGTCAAGTCCACTTGCTTGCCAAACTTGGGAATGAGGTGACAGCTACAGCGAATGGTATTAAGAGGAACTATGGATGCTTTGGGCTTTGAGCCACCACTAGCAGTATGCTTGAACTCCTTGGAGACTTCATACATGAGTGTGTTGATATGCCGCTCATGAGGTGGTACTGAGAAGTGCTCCACATATGCCAAGGGTGGTGCTGTGGCATCCATATGGACAGGTAGCTTGAATATGGCCTTGACATGAACCACCTCATATCCTAGTGATATTTTGCTTGTCAGATTATACTGGGAAAACTAAGCATCAAGCACCTACCTTGAATTCCTGTCACCTGAGCCTCCTCACTCATCTTGATTAAAGCAGTATCAAAGAATGCTGGCTTAGGATTCTGAGTCTTGGTTGCTGGTGATGCCCGCACCACATCCTTAAGCACTTGTTTTGTTCCACCAATGTTCTTGTGGAAGGGTGTCAAGTCAATTGTCACCCTTTTGTAGACACTGAAGCAATCATGCACTGAGGGAATGAGCTTGCCCCTCCCATAAGTGTGATCCAGGTACTTCTTCAAGCACCCCATGAAGTCATGTGCACCCAAAACTGCCTCCATATCATCCACTGAGGTACTGGGCATGGAGGGCCGCTTGGCAAGCCTCTGGACCTGCTCCTCTTCCTCATCACTGTCATCACCACTAGCTTCCTCCTCATCCACATCCACATCCACATCCTCATCCTCATCATCCCAGTCCCAGTTCTCACCTAACTCATGGGTGAGAGGGGTCTCTCCTGCAATAGCCTGCATTGCAGGGTCAACAGTTGAAAGCCATTCAAGGAAACAGGAAAACTGATGGACTTTCTCCTTCCTCACTAACCAAGCTGTCATCTGGCGCAGGAAATTTTTTTTGCTACTAGCCCTGTAGCCTTTCTTGGCCATATCAATATGCAACCGCTCAGGAGACTCTGTATTGTAGCCATCAGGAGTCCCCAGGAGCATGATAAGCTCAAGGTAATGGCTTATCATATGCAGCTTGGGAATATTGAAGGTGTCATGCTGCCCATACTCTGCAAATATGTGTTTGGCAGCATGAAAGTCATCCAAGTGAGACTTCAGCAATTCAAGTGCTGAAGATGAGAGGGACTGGTACTGTGACACATATAAAAAATCAAGGAGTGCCCTTGTTGCATCAACAGCTTCAGCAGGAACTGCATCTAGGATCAGCCCTACAAAGACTTTTTCCACTTCCTTGGCCTCAGTCCCTGACCACTGTGAGAGATGTGATATGCCCTTCTTGAAATGACGAAGGTCAGGGTGCCTGGGCAGCCGCTTGAAGCGCTCATCAAGCTCTGCCTCTCCAGCAATCTCTGTGCACCACTTGAGAACATGACTTTTGAAGACACCTTTGTGGATCTGATGCAGCAAGTCTGGGGTGAAGCAGGAGAACATATCTGTATGTGGCAGTGTGGCCCAGAAGGGGCCATCAACTGGCTTGGTTCCACATGAAGCAAGCCCAGCTTTCTGCTCTAGGGAAAGTTGCCCATCAGAACCAGGGGTAAGCAAGGCTGCAATCTCTGCCTGGTTCCTATGTGGAAACAAAGTATTCTCTCCCCGCCTGTCTGGTGGACATTTACAGATGGGACAGTAGTTTTGCTGGCAGCATGCAACCAGGCACTGCTCAGGAAAATCTGCTACATATGCAGCAAGGATGGGAAAAATCTTCCTAATATACCCATCTGCACATGTCATAAGGACTCCCTCCTTCCCTGCATTAATGAGCGGCTCAACAATCTTGCTCATGCAGTAATGGAAGAGGTTGTGACCTTCCAGGTTACGCTTCTTTTTGGAGAAGCACAGTAACTTGGTTGTGGGAAGGTAGCCCAGAAGCACAGTAGCATGCTTAGATGGCTGGCGCCTAACACCCTTGGCAATATTGCCTATGGTGAGGTAAACTGGGTAGGCTTCCTTGTCACCACTGAAACCAGTGAGGATGGTCTTGTCTGATGAAAGGATGACACCAGAGATTGTGGCCCCTTTAGGCAGCTTTTTCTGAGAGAAACCAAATCTGATTAGTATATGCTGCACTAAATATGTGGCATGAATAATACCTGGAGGTCCCACCACCAATTGGTGGTCCACATCTCATTGAACAACTGATCATTTTTCAGTTTGTCTTTGTACTCTAAGTATACAAATCAGGCTCTGAGAAAACATAAGGCAATATTTGTAAGCCTTACCTTTCAAAGGTGCATATCCCATGAAGTTTTTGAACATTGGATTGCCAATGAGCTCCTCTATGCAATCAACTGGATCACGCCACCACACCTCCACAGTTTCTGTCAATTTCCCCCCAGTGCTTGGATCAGGTTTGTCCCCAGTGATGGTGATTTCTTCACTGTTCCAGCCAGGACCATCAACAGGCAGCTTATCAACATGCTTGTAAAATGCACGTTTGCCTTTGAATGAGAGCTGGCAAGCAGAGATTTTCCTGAGCTTGAGAAACCCATCAATCTTTGCCTGGGAGACTTCACTGTCCATTAGCCACTGTGCCAGTGCCCACTCATCCATACTGGCAAAGGGAGCCCATGGTTTCTCATTTTTTGCTTGCTTCTCCTCCCACAGGGCCTCAAAGCGAGTCTTGGCAGTACCATAGGTGGCAGCTGCACCATGAAAATGCTCCACAGAGTCATCATCATCCTCAGGCACATCTTCCACAGTGACTTTGTATTGCTTATGTGAGGGTGAGGGATTTGAACCTGGAGAATCCATAGGATGTGGATGTGTCCGAGATGTTCCCTGGGGTGTTTCTGGCCTCATTGCATCTGCAAATGCTGCCTCCATTGCCCCCAGGTCATCAGGAGCAGGTGAACTGCTGCTTGGAGGCTCATCATCTCGTGGATTTTCATCAGGGTCATTATAATCAGGGACATGCCCTACTTGAGCTGCTGCATTGGCAGCAAGCTCTGCATCCCTGGATTCACGGCAAGCACGCTTCTGCCTTATGTGTGACTGAAGCCCAGCAAATGACTTAGGCTCAGCTCCACAGTATGGGCATACTGGCTTTTGGGATTCCATGCTAATAAGATGCAGGAAAACTCAAGAAGCACAAATGTATATGCAAAGCAGCAAGTGTGTGTGCAAGGCAGCAGGTATATGCGCACAAGAAGTGGCAAGTGTGTGCACAAGGCAGCAGGTATATGCACACAAAAAGTGGCAAGTGGTGTGCACAAGGCAGCAAGTATATGCGTGCAAGAAGCAGCAAGTGTGTGCACAAGGCAGCAGGTGTATGCACACAAAAAGTGGCAAGTGGTGTGCACGAGGCAGCAGGTATATGCACACAAAAAGTGGCAAGTGGTGTGCACAAGGCAGCAGGTATATGCACACAAAAAGTGGCAAGTGTATGCGCACAAGGCAGCAAGTATATGCGCGCAAGAAGCAGCAAGTGTGTGCACAAGGCAGCAGGTATATGCACACAAAAAGTGGCAAGTGTATGCGCACAAGGCAGCAAATAGGCACCCACTCAAGGGAGGGGTGGTACACAAGGTGTGGGGAGGACAAGAGTGGGTGCTTCAACTAAGACAGAATGAGCAGGTTTGTATAAGCATGCAGTACAGTGGATATAGTTTAAATAAACTCACAAAACACTGTGTGTTTGCAGGCAAGCAAGTGCAAGCAGATATTAAATTATTTAGTAATGTACATCTGCAATTGGAGGGGGGAAAGTGGACTCACAAGCACAAGGGAGCTATCCGAGGGACCAACACTTCAGAATCCAATGTACTTTGGCAGCGGTGTGCACTGTGAAGGCAGCCTGGGATAAATATGTGAATATGACTATGTAGAAGTACCATATGTATGCAGATTTGTGTGCTTACGAAGAGAAAAAAGGCTGAGTGCTTGAGGGGAGTCGAGCTTGAGGGATGTCGAGCTTGATGGATGTCGAGCTTGAGACGAGCAGATGCATGAGGCACGCATGAGGTGTCTGATCGGCCGATGCGGCGTACCGGATGCAACTTGGTCCCATTTTGGGACCGAAGCTCTCGCGCACTCAACACCCGACCACGACCACGTATAGGAATGGCGAACGAAGACGACCCGGGGGATTTGCCCCTTCGTGATAGGCTGCGAAAGCGGCCTAACCGCGAGGATACAGCAGGTACGGTTTACTCATTCATTTCTATTTTCTTCATTTTACTGTCCCTAACTTTTCAATGTTTGTAGCACCACCCGCGAAGAAACAAAAGGAACAAGCACCCGCTGGGAAAGGGAAGGGCGGTGGAAATGGAAAGGGAAGGGGGAAGGCGGCGGGGAAGGATAAAGACGTGGAGGAGAGCCCTGTGGAGAAACCCGCGACCACGCCCACAGAGGCTGCCCCGGCGAGCAAGAAAACCATACGTACCACCCCCACTCATCCATATATATCACTAACGTCGATTTACAGGCGAAGTTTGCGTCCAAACCCCTCCTTACGGCACCCTCTCGCACCAACGTTCAGCTTGAGCAAGCACCACGGCCATCAAACACGCCTGCGGGCTCCCCTCGACCCAGCGACAAACCGTCATCCCTGCTGTCCAGCGAGGATGACGAAAGTCCGCTATCCACGCTTCGACCCCCGGATATCAGTATCCCGTCCTCTGATGATCGTTCTCCCAGCCCTCGCGACCGTTCCCCTAGCCCTCCCCGCGACCGCTCCCCCAGCCCCCGTGACCGTTCTCCCAGCCCTAATGACCGTTCTCCTAGCCCTCCCTGCGACCGCTCTCCCAGTCCTCCCGACCGCTCTCCCAGCCCCCACAACCATTCTCCCAGCCCTCCCCGCGAACGTCGACGCAGCACCACGAACGCTCCCTCGCAGGTTTCCTCGCGTGCCCCCTCGCAGGTTCCCTCACACGGCTTGTCGCGTGCTTCCGCGCAGGGCTCGTTGCGTGCCCCCTCGCAAGGCTCGTCGCGCGCCCCCTCGCATGGCTCATCGCGCGCCCCCTCGCATAGCTCGTCGCGCGCCCCCTCGCAAGGTTCGTCACGCGCCCCCTCGCAGGGCTCCCTGGACGCTCTGTCGCAAACGAAGAAACGCCGGCCCTCCTCTCGCTCTCCGTCTCGGCACTCTCGCACTCACACTCAGAACTCTCGCCCTGATCGCTCCCGGTCTCCGTCTCGCACCCCCCACCAACTCTCACCCGCCTCTATGGACTCTCTGCCCGCACCAAGACTTTTAGCCAACACACACGCCGGGAGAACCCAGCAGGGGGACTACGAAGATTACGAGAGGAAGATGATCAAGGCCGCTGGCCAGTTCTTCCGCGTCCTCCTCGCCACAGAGCAAGCCTACCCCGAAAGAGTAGAAGATGGGTCGTCTGAGAACGACATGATTGCGAAGGCTTGGGCATCCATATGCCAGAAGCGCAAAAACCTCCGTCTCACACCTGGTGTCCACGGCCTGGTAAGTACAGCTCTTTTCTTTTTTCTTTATTACAAATACTGCTTGATTAACTGGACTCTCAGATCAAAGGGGAGAAATCCCAGCTTCGAAACAGGGTTGCAAGCAAGGCACTCGGGTGCCTGCACCTCTATGGGATTCTCGACAGCAACCCTTTGGCAGACAACCGCGCGCGAGTTACAGAACTGCTTGATGAGGCCCGATTTGCGTTTCAGGACACGCGCCGTCAGGAGGGCGTCTATAAACACCCCGCGATCATTACCGTCATCAAGGAGACGTGGTTTACAGGCCCTACTGATGCGAAGGCATATCCCATTTGTTTCAATCCCATCCCAGCCCATGTTATCGCGCTTGTTCTTACGGCTGTACGGCAGCGCTTTTTCTTTCTTTTTATGCATATATCCTGATTGTTAGCGTCTTTCACAGATTCACTATGCATTCGATGTGACTCTGGACGGACCTACGGCTAGCACGAAAGACAAGCGCGCCTTCGCGGGCAAGGCTTACAGTGACAATTACGCCAATGTTTATCTGAAAATGATCTTGACCTGCATGAACGACTATCCCGAGGTTTTCAAGGACGCGCAGGCTTTTGTGACCGAGGAAATCAGGCAATTACCCTTTTTCTCGCCGCGTCTATGTCTATTGACTATGCTTTCTCGAGCAGGAAGGTTGTTGGTAGCAAGGTTATTAGAATTACATATAGTAAATACTTAGATAATACTTAGATTATCTCATCAGAAGAGTATTCAAGTATTTACTACAGTAATTAGTTGTTTAATTAGTAAACCAAACATTATGTAATACAAGCGCAAGCGTCCAGAGCAATATCTGTAAAATATTGATTCTGCTTTAGGATTGTACAGCCTTGGTATATTGGCTCCTAATCGGATCGCACAGCCTTCTAATATTGCGGCACCGATCGTCTGGATATGGCTGCATAGCCTCCAGGAACGGAACTGATCGGTTCCGGCTAATTAGACAGATTGAGCGCAGACCCTTGCAAAGGCTTTAAAGGTTAATTACCACTTCCGACTCAACACCAGAAGTGTAGCAGGAGGTTTAT
>KL198032.1:398996-418107 GCA_000697705.1 Botryobasidium botryosum FD-172 SS1 | reverse complement strand
GTGCAGGAGGTTTATGAGTATGTACCTTAGGTTAGCTTTAGATAGGAAACGCTCGGCACCGCTCGGTACCTTAAGGCACCGATAGGCACCGATCGGAACCGATGAGTCATGTCCTATAAGCAGTAATTATAGACAGATAAGGTAGTATATACTAGATATGTAGTTTTCCGCTCACAATGTACATAGACACAAACAGGCTTTGGGAAAGGTATAAAAGGAGGCCTCAGAGCTCCTCCAAAGTCCCCTCAGTCTTCTCAGCACACTCATCTTCTCCTCCAGCAAGCGGTCCAAGAGAAATCCACTGCACTACAGTAAGTAGTCTATTGTAAATACATCTTGCGATAGTATTAAGTAATCAATATATCGGTTATAACTTTATTAAAGGTTATGACAAATGAGTCGCAATGGGCCAAGACGACCACTAATTCCTTTCTCGCCGCTTTTAAGCGTGGTACCTCTTAGATGATCATGTCCTTTATCTACATCATTTTGATATATGCTTTTTCTAAACTATGGGTGAACCTGAAAGCCTTCAAAAGTAATGATCATATTCACTGAAGCTCAAAGAACTTGAGAGCGCTTTGGAGCTTTGCGGCTTTGAAGAGCTTTAAAGTCTGATATATAACTTGGCGGGCTTTAGCTCGTATCTACACAGCTTTGAATATTCAATATGTTCCCTTATATTGGGGACCTCGCTTCACCACCTTTGGTATCTTTGGACCCTTTAATGCTCTTGTAAGCGAGGTTGTTTTTCCTGATGTGCGGACGATCTCCCCAGCCACCCCACCAAGGTCCACCGCGTCGCTTGTTCACCCAACGGCTTTTAGTTCGCCAGCGTTTCTGGACGTGACCGAACTGTCCGGCTCTGGGATGGTCTCACAGGCGAACCGAGAGGGGAGCCACTTATCAGCCCATATGATCATGATAACTCGAAACCCCGAGTCAGCTCCCTCACTTTCTCCCCGGACAATCGCGTCCTCGCTTGTATCTTCCGGGAAGGTCCCATCGACTTGTGGGACGTTGAGACCGGCAAATCCATTTCTTACAATTCATGCTCGCGGTGGGCTGAGTGGCTGGGCCCATTAATCTCTCGTCGTAAGTATCCTCCACCAACGATTAGACAGGCTTTTGGATGCTTATTTTTATTTCTAAAGGCTCAGAGAAGATATATGGTGATGGCGTAGTTAAGCACGGTTGGGCAGAGTCATCGGAAGGTTCACGTCTGCTATGGGTCCCTTATGGATACTGTGGCCCAATCGCGCGCTTTCAGGATCGCGTATTGGCCATTGGAACTCCAGAGGGTAGGGTGTTGTTCTTCCACCGTCAACACGTGACCTCTATCGGAGATCTACGTGAACCACTTGCGATTATTAGGTCTTTCTAATTACCCGTTTAATGGCTATGGACTTTGTTTCCTTTTCCCGTGAAACCGTATAATCCCTCTGTTTACGCTCAACACAAAAACCCCCCCGAAATCTACGACTCCGGCGCATTCGCCTTATCCGAGCGACCTCGTCAAATTCCAGTCGATTGAACCCCGCGAAATATCTGCTGCCTGTAGTTGAGTTGTATAATCTTTCTGGTTATGCTTAACATATGTTGAAAAGGGTGAAAACTGAGGTACTTATGGGTTAAAAGTCAGGCGGAGGATCATACGTGGTTTAAGGCGCCGCTACAGGAACGATTACCTAATACTCATGCACTCTTGACTGGACCAAAGCCACAATGCTTGCTGCTTTGAAGCGAGTGCCTCCAAGCATTGGATCCATTAATCTGTGAACGCGCTCTCTAGAGCTCCTGATCACTGCTTAACATATGCTAGCTCAGGCTGATGTCTTTCAATTTTATTCCTCGCGCTCTCAAAACTAAGAATGGAAAGGCAGCCGCCGCGTCTTCAAGTTCAGTGCCGCCCAATCCAACGCCAATATTCACTCAACGACCACCACCAGTGGAAGGGCCTCGGCTCACACCGAATACGAAGGGGAAAGGAAAAGAAAAAGAGCTTAGCCGCATAGCAAAAGACGAAGAGCTCGAGCGGGACCTGGCTACGCTCCTCGAGCTCTCGTTTTCCGACTACGCGTTCTGGTCGGCCCACGGGCTCAGGCAGGCTGTTTCTACCTCCAAAGACGGATGTTCGTGGGCTCTCGTCTCGCTCCTCTTATACCACCCACACGGGAAAGCTCTGATAATAAACACTAGTCGTCCCACTTAGGCGTCTGCTAAACGAATCTGTATTCTCTGCGCACATTCCCCAACCGCGTCCGTCGGAATCTGCTTTTGCTAAAGCGCTGAAGGCCCATGGATCGGGTTTCTTGGAAGTTAGGATCCTGTTTACGGAGCCATCGCAAGGTGACTGGAACGATCCGGATGCTCAAATGGAGAGCGAGCAGGGAGAAGACGCGGGAGGGTACGAGATCCGACGGAAAGATTGGCATTCCATTAAGGATGCCCATCCTTTATGGGGAACTGCATGGGAAGGGAGAACAATCTACGTGGTACGAGATGCTGTGGCCGTTCTCATGTATATAAACTAACGAAGATGAATCCGCCAGGAAAACATGCCGCCCTCTGCACGAAGTTTACCATCGCTGGCGCGCTTTATGCATGCCTTGCTACCACCGCCATCACCATCTCAGTCTCCGGTGCCCATGGCCGTTCAGTCTATCACGTTTCCTAACCGACAGTCCGCTAGCGAGGGGTCGAACCTGAGCCTCGGTTTTGGCGAGATAAAGTGTCGGGGCTTCGCGTTTGTGACTTTTCGGGAAGTCGAGCACGCCGAACGCGCGGTACAGGAATGGCCCTGGGACACCCAGGAAGCAAGCGAAGGAAATACGGCCACGCCCTCGAACACGACAGCCGTAGAAGCCAAGAAATGCGGATTTCGAACCATGAGCAAGTAGGTCTCTTTCCACCCTTTTGTAATTAATGAGAGTATCCGTGTCTGACCTACGACTTTTTTTTACGTGTTTACCCTGCAGGGGAACCTGGGTGGCTCTGAAGGAGGAGTATCTCGCGTATCAAGCACACCTACTCGATCTTTCAAAGCCCACTGCTTCACCGGATCCCGAACCGGTCAGGTCATCTCAGCCTATTCCGAACTCAAATCAGCCACCGCCGTTGATACATCACACACCCGTTTTCGAGCACGAGCTCGAAACGTACCCTCGGGGTTGTCTTGTTTTCGTTCGGAATGTCCATCCCGAGACGAACAAGACGACACTGAAGGCCTTGTTCTCCGCTGCCTTTGCAGAGGAGAGCTCGGGGGTGGATTATGTTGACTTTCAAAAGGGCATAGACTCGGTAGGTGCTGTTTCGTCCATTTCCTCGACGCTATCTTCGTCGTGAATAAGTCGCTGACCTTTACATGAGTAGTGCCACCTCCGTCTGTCGACACCGGCCCATGCTACTCGCCTATGGTCGTACCTTGACTCGCGGCCTATCATCCAGGCCAGCGCCCTTGATGGTGAAGGTAGGGTGGCCAGCGGCGATGAGAGACCAATAATAGCAGAGATCGTAGATGGGAAAAGGGAAGAGCTGTACTGGGAGAGAGTCCCAGAGAAAGTGAGGCGGGAGTCCGTGCTCAAGGCCCGCATTGGTGCGGGAGGTCACGACGCAGGGGGCGCAGGGAACGAGCCTGAGGGGGGATCGGGGCCGAGGAAGCGAAGACGTAAGAGGGGATAGGCCTATGCACGCTTTATGCATTCGTTTGTCAAGGCAGCCGCCCCTATCTGCACGATCTCGTATGATAGGCAATTCCAGACACATCCACGCTGACTTTTCGAGCGGAAGATGGGAACCCCTGTGGCCACCCAATATTCGCCACTTCTGAAGCGCTCGTTTTGAGCCTGTTCATAAGCTCGAATAGGGTGTGATCCGCAAGATGCGAGCGTGTGGGATTGATTGGAAGCATCGCCCAGCTCACTTATAAGTCCTGCTCAACTTCGCTGTTCTCTAACGCTGGGTACGCTCGAAATCGCACACCCGCTGCGCAAGCCCCCCTCCCCGTGTCCTGCCCCGTGTTCCCCATCGACGTCAGGGTTCCTTGAATAACCTTCCCCCGCGTACTTGCACGTTCCCTCGATTTCCCCCGGATCCTCGATAAGTATGGGCATCTCGCGGTTTTTTGGCAAGAAGCCGCACGCCCAACCGGTGCACAAGCCCAAGCTCGCGTCAATCTCGGCTGGCAACGCTGGGCCATACTGGGACGAGAGCAGAGCCTGGGTGCCCGCTTCTCTGCCTTTCGCTTCCATCCACGACACCCGAGCCTTTGAAAATCCCAGTTATCCCCAAATGCCGCTATTCCAACGTGAGCGCGCATTTCAAACCTACACCCGTTGTGCTGGGCCGTGGCGATTTCTGATGCACATTGTTCCCAAAGGGAGACACACTGAAGCGGCACAACAGGCTGGCTGGCCAGTGATGCCGCAGTACAGCTCGGTTACGCTCCCCAACCCCAATACGAATTCCAGCACCCGCGTGAACAACTACTTCCTCCGCGCCGACCAGCCACCAGACCCACGACGATCAGGCTTCTCGCTGCCTCCTAGCCCCGTGTTTCCTCCCAATGTCGTCCCGCCTGACGAGTCCGACTCCGAGTTCGAGGACGATGAAGAGTATGAGGGCGAGGATGAGCAAGAGCACGAGTATGAGCACGGGCAAAGGCCCGAGCAGCCTCCAGTGGCCATGGAGCCCTCCCCATCACACCCCTCTCCTCGAAGACCGTCAGATTCCTCCACTACCCTCAGCACCAAGCATACCCATTCCTCTCCAGGTCGATCAAGGTCTTTGTCAGGCACAACCGTCTTGACCGGCACCACTCGCACTGCTGTATCCACGCTCTCCAAGGGATCTAATCTTCCCAAATCTCCCACCCAGCATCTCACCTCCGAGCTCTTCGGTCCCCAACCTCCGTTTCTGAACCTGATGACTCCATCGCAGCCACCGACTCCGCAAAAATCCCCGTTCTTGCCACCGTCTCCCCGATCGGCCGACCACGTGGTGCCGCACCCCGGCGGCCCGCCAAAGCTCGATCCCCCCGTTCTCAAACCCGCCCCTCCCCCGGCCCCCTCTTCCGCGCTTGCCCGTTCAAAGTCGTTGATTCGATCTTTGACGTCCCGCGGCAATAAGGACAAGGACAACGATCGCGTCATTCCGCCCAAAGAACAGTCCCTCCCGACGCTCCCCGGGCTGGGAGCCAAATTCCCGCCCTCGACGCTAGCCAACAAAAAGCACTATCACGCACGATCCCAGTCTCTGTCGGCGCTCACGGCCTTGGCGCCCATCAAACCTCTAGACCCCGATGGCTACATCCTCTCGCGCCCTCAGCGCTTCCTCTTCGATTCTTCCGAGCCGTTCTCCGGATTCGTGATGTCATCATCACACTGCGTGCTGTATAAGAAGAAGCTCTATCCAACGGCGGAGCATCTGCTGCAGGCGCACCGGTTCTTGAAGAATAAGGGCAAGGTGGCGGAGGAGGTGAGGACGTGTTCGAGGGATCCAAAGGTGGCGTTGAGATTTGCGATGAGCAAGTGTGGAGAGCAGAGGAAGGACTGGGATCAGATCAAGCTTGGAAAGGTGATCCATTGCATCTTCGATTAACCCGAGAAAAGATTGGTGCTAATGCGTGGTGGTTATACCGACTAGCTGGAGGAAGTTGTGTACCTCAAGTTTACCCAGCACCCGGAGCTCCGCGAACAGCTCGTCGTCACGCATCCCGCAGATCTTGCGTTCCACTCTCCCGGGGACACGTACTGGGGCGTAGATGACGAAGGAAAGGGGAGGAATGAAGTGGGCAAGGCGCTGATGAAAGTGAGGGACCGCCTAAAACGAGAAGGCATGCTATAGCTGCTGTTATATGCGTGTACTCTGCGGCCGAGCGAGCTATATGCGCTGTGTATGTTGTTTCTGTACTATTTTCTATCTGTATCTGCTGTATCGATCCTCTCCGTCGTCCGTGATGCACAAAAGGGTCGATTGTAGACGGCACATACGGTTCTCGTTTATTTATAGGTTATCTGCTTGACCTTGCACTGCTCGGCGCCGGGGACAGCTTGCGCCTGCAGCAACGCAAGCAGTACTGCTACATAGTATTCTATGTGAGCAAGCCTAGCGCCTCCGACTAAAGGAACGGCTGCTCGCCGCAAGTACTCCGCACCTGCAGGTGATATCCCTCCCGAAGGTTACGCAGTCGTGCGTCATAGTCAGTATTCCGGGAGCGTCAACCTGGAATCTTGGACCTTAGATCCCGATCGCGACGATGGGCCGGTCAAACATGATTGGTCTGCATGTTTATGTTTGTGCGCGCAAGACATATATATTATAAAAAGCGGAGCTCTCGAAAAAATCGCCCACATCGATCTCCCCCTCCTCGAAGAACCCACATGATACATCCAACAGCATTCCCCTACGGTTGCCTCGCATTGCGCATGAACGGCCTCCAAAAATCCAAACGAGAGGTGCGACGACAAGCGGTGTTTAAGTGGGGAGAGGCTAATCGCAGAGCGAGCGTGGGAGTAGATGGACATGAGGCGGGGCGACGTGAGGCGCAAGCGCTGAAATTTCTCACCGACTGGTCTAAAGGCCGACGGAGATAGGATTACCATCAAGATCAATCGTGGCACCGATGCCATCATCCTGGCGCATGTTGAGAGGTGCAGCCTGGGCAAGGGCGGCGGCACAGAGGACGGCGTAGAAGACGGAGGTGAAGTTCATGATTAATGGAGACGCAGATGTAGAGACGTGGAGTGCGTGGGCAGGGCGTTGAAAGGGGAGAACTGGGAGATAGGATGAATAGGAGGATACCAGCCAGGCTTTATACGCGCTCGACATGGCGCCGGCGCGTGTGCCCTGCGACATTATGACGCGTTGCATCGAAGCATTCCTCAGAGCCTGTCATTGTCAAGCAGGATTTAAACAGGATGCCCTTGATGCTCCACTGCGCTGCACATGGACAACACGTGACAGTACTATTTCTTTTAGCCTCTACTACTAGGAGCTGCCAGCCGTCGGGCTCGAAGTATCGCGCTTGGGGGGTGACGGTGAGTACTACGTACACCGCACTACCCGGGATCGGGGACAACGACGCGAGTGCGCTAGGGCTGGAGCTGAAAATTTGAGCGGAGTACTTGCCACTTATTCCGCACCTCAAGCCACCTTATAAAAACCTTTATACATCGCATGCTTCGCTTCGACATCCATTTTCCGAGCTAGTAATACGTATCTATAATAACGCTCACTTGTTAAGTGCCGTTAATGATTGCCATCATGATCCTTGTCAATGTTTCTTGCTAGCAGCGTCAGCCAGGCGTCGAAAAAGATCAGCGAAGGCACTCGTACCACGATGATCGCGGATCATCTCCCCAGCTCCCCAGCCCTCCATGGCGACACGCCGGAGAGGTACTTTTGCAATCCAATGTGCCGCGCACGATCGGAGCCAAATATGAGTCTCCCCTAATACCTCTGACTAAGACAATGACTACTCGCCGAAATCTGCACCAACTGACGATTCCCCCTCCCAAAGGTTGTGCAATCGTACGCCACACAAATGGGACGTTGCAGCGATGCGCATAATCTCACGGAATCGTAGGCTGTTTGTTTTCTGGGGTGGACCCCCACCGCTCAAAACAGAAAGGAAGCTGTATGTAGCTGCACCATATGAGCACTGTATTCAGCAGCGACAATGTTGTACACGGTCTTTCTGTACTGTTTTCTATCTGTATCCGCTGTATCAAATGCGCTGTTGGGGCGAAGATGCCGAAAACCCGCGGCTAGAAAGATCTTCGAGCACGCGTGGTATCGTTATAGCATACCGGTGTAGAGGCGTATAGGTTGCCATGCCGCTTGACAAGGCCCAAACGTTCCCACTGGGGCCCTTGGACTTGAACGATGTCGATGGGCCGTTCAAACAATGTTGTTGTGCATGTTTGCGCGCAAGATTTGTAAAAAGTGGAACTCTCGAAGAAATCGCCTACGTGGACTCCCCCCCGCTCGCCCCTCCTCAATGATACATCCAACATTTTCCCTACGGTTACCCACATCGCGCATGAACGGCCTCCAAAAATCCAAACCGGAGGCGCGACGAGTAGCAGTGTTCGAGGGGAGGGTGCTAATCCGATAGTGAGCATTGGAATAGACCGACATGAGACTGGTGGAGACGACGTGAGGTGCAGCACTGGGATTCCTTACCAATTGGTGTATGGATTGAGGTTGACAGGAGCATCTCTACCAGCCGGCGCCAAAGCCTGCACCGGCACCGGCACCGGCACCGGCGCCAATGCCAATGCCAATGCCAACGCCAGCGCCGCCGCCGCCGCCAGCGCCCTGGCGTGTATCGAGAGGTGCCGCTTGGACAAGGGTGGCGGCGCAGAGGACGGCGGCGCAGAAGACGGAGGTGAAGTTCATGATGATGCAGAGATGCGAAGGGCGAGGTTCAAGCTTGAGTGGGAATGATGGGAGGTTGGAAGGGACGCAGGACATCAGCCAGGCTTTATACGCACCCGACATGGGTGGCACGTGTGCATGTGCTTTACGACAGCTGACGTCGAAGCATTCCTCACAGCGCTGTTGACAGCCCGATGCATGCTGCATGATGATATCATCGTGCTTGATGCCCGCCCCGCCGCGCCAGCGGACATGTAAATCTGGCTAAATGCACAACGCACAAAGTTAAAAAGTCTAAACTTCTAGAAGCTGTCCAGCATTCAACTCTAAATGTCAGTTATCGGGCCAGAATGCCGCTCGCACTTATACGGGGCGAGGAGACCACTAGCACTGGAGACCAATGCTGGATACACGGATAGATCGCTGCGTGACTGACGCAAGGACTTGGGTGATGATATTGGCATCAAGGTATATACTCAGAGGTGAATTCCATGACGGATGAATCAGACACAGATCCAGATGCGTAGAGTACGTGGAGAGCAATTGTCGAGGGAGGTGGATATGATGGATGATACCAGTCAGGCCTTATACGTATTCAACCTCTGTGGCAGCTTGTGGCGCGACATTGGTATGACGCGTTGCATAAGAATACCACTAGTGCGGTTGTCCTTCAGAACCTGTCAAAACGCATTGAATGCATACGCGTGAGCAGGGTATGTCAATTGGCGGACATTGTTTGTAATACATATAGCGTCGTTAGGACAAAGATGCCGGAGCGGAAGGAAAGCGCACTAGGAGATCTTTGGTTTTTAAAATAGGCGTACAAGCCTAAGCAGGGCGTGCAGAAGATTTGGTATCGTCAGAGTGGCGGAAATGCGTTTGACACAGTAACTGCTCAAGCGACCTTATTTCATTTGCTAGTGATCGCCAATACCTGCGTACAGGCTGCCAACAAGCTACCAATGCAAACGCGTATGATCGAGAAGGTCCAGATTCCAGACGCTGGAGCTCGGCGCGGCGTTGAAACGTTGAAAGTTGAACAGAGTCGAACGCCAAAACATTAATGACTGCGGCGCATAGTTAGTTGTTATGTAATCGCAACAACTTTGGCACCTTACTCAACACCACGAAGCTGACGAGCTTTTTTCTGACTATCAATTTTAGTAGCAGCACGACGTGTGGGAACGGCTAAAGCTACGTGTTTTGGCTTTATTAATGTAAAATCAAAGGCTACGCGCAAGGTTCTAAGCTGACATTGCGCGGCGATATGTAAGAGGTATGCTATCAAGGTGACTGCGTGTCTACGACTTCTATTAACATGCGCAGGAACCGGAAACGCGTATATTTTCATGGCATGCCCATCTAATGTCGCACGCCAAGAGCGGCAAGGAAGTAGAGGGGTCGTAAAGCTAAGCAAAGACGACCATGAGTTCAAGGAAGCCAGGAGCTCAGTGCAAGATCGAATGACACTAACCGCGCTTAGTCGAAGTTGCCGGAGAGGAGCTTGCCACCGTCAAAGATCTGGGCGTTTTGGAGAAGGTTCTCGGCATCGGCGAGGCTACCGGCGTCACGGGCGCAGTGCCTGAAATTGTTGGAGAGGATCTCGGCACCGTCCCCGACCTGAGCATTCTGGGCAGCATCCCCGGCGCCAACGAGGCTGCGGGGGCAGTGGCTGAAGTTGTCGGAAAGAACCTTGGCACCGTCGAGGAGCTGAACTTCCTGGAGAAGGTTCTCGGCATCGACGAGGCTGTCGGCGTCGCGACGGCAGTGCTTGAAGTTGTCGGAGAGGACCTCAAGGCCGTCACCAACTTGGGCATTCTGAAGACCGTTCTTCGCGTCAACCAGGCTGCGGGTGCAGTGGCTGAAGTTGTCGGAAAGGACCTTGGCACCATCGAGGATCTGGGCATTCTCGAGAAGGTTCTCGGCATCGGCGACAAGGCTGTCGGCGTCGCGAGCATGGCCTCTGAAGTTGCCGGACAGGACCCGCGCGCCATCCAGGAGCTGGAGGTTCTGAAGCGCGTCTCCGGCGCCGACGAGGTCATCGGCAGCGGCAATGGGAGCGGCGCGCGCGACGAGGGCGGCGGAGAGGACGGTGGAGAAGATGGAGGAGAACTTCATGATTAGGAGCGAGGGGGTAGTAACGAAGGACGGAAGGAAGGAGAGAGGTGTTCGTCGAGGACAGCGACAGTGGCCAGTGGGGGGAACCGATGGGGATGGGGGAGGGTACGGAAAACGCAGGCATTTTATATGCGGACGGCTGGTGTCGGGGTTTTTGGGGCCACGATGACGTCTATGTCGGACGTCCATAAGGCTCGCAGTTGAAACGATGCATGGCTGCCAGTCGCCAGGTGCTTCGTACGCTTCGAGATGCAGCGAGCACGCGACGATGGCGGCTCACAAACCTAAATCTGAGCCGGCGGACTAGTTGCGTCCGAGGGCCAGCAGGCAGACTACGACTTGTGAGGCCCATTCGACGCCCCAGCTGAGCCGAAAGAAAGCAGGCAAGCTAGCTGGGCAAGTACATATCCTGCAGCCATCCTGCAGCTGAGCTCGAGTTCGCAAGGGAGTTGGAGGCGAGAGGCCCAATCAACGGAGCGAATCATTAAATTGAAGAAAAAATGATTAATCCGCCCGGCGAGACGTTGAGGCGCGTAGAAAGTTTGAGGGAAGCTCAAGCAGCGGAATTGGAAAGCTTATGCACGCGCCAAGCATGCCACACAGCACCATTCACTCGGCACGTCGGCCCGTTTTCCCGCAAGTCACCAAGTACCGCGGTCGCGACACGTCCATAGCAATCCAGACAAGACGTATGATAGTAATAGTATTCTCCAGCGGAGCCGTGCGGCGGCAAGCGGAGTAGTTTGAAAGGAGGCCTGGGAGGGCGAAGCTAATCCATGAATGGAAGTGAGGCGGACACGTGTACTTGTGTCAAGGCCGATAAGAACAATACTTAGGAAGGCGAGGAAGGCGGGGCCGACGCAAGCCGCCGCCCTGACGCGCGTCGAGAGGCTGGCGGCATGGAAGACAGAGGTGAAGTTCATAGTCACGGGAACAGGTGCCTGAAATGCGCGGAGAGCGACTTTCGAGGATAGGGGATAGTCTTATGCTCATGAGGTTAGAGAAGGCGGAGGATACCACCCAGGCTTTATACGCGCTCGACATGGCGCTGAAGTCGCGCGTGCTTTAATCGCTTGGGATGCCTAGCGCAACGTTGGTATGAGGCGTTGCGTCGAGCCATGTTGAAAGTACAATGGCGCACAGATAGAGCTACCAATTGGTGAATTGCGCTTCGTGATGTATATACACACTAGAGAGCACCCCCGCAAGGTGAAGATACCAAAACTGACGCAGACTCACTAGACGTCGCTGGTTGGCTAGGGGCGATGTGGCGGAGATTCTTTTTGAACACGAGCCTGCGTACTTGGGGCGGACGGCGTGGTACCATCAGAGCAAACCTGTTTGATGCAGCAGCTCAAGCAAGCGCTTACCGCGTGTGTCCGAGAGGGAGTAGCACGCTCCGTGGTAGTCTCCCCTAAACAGACCGTACTCCAGTGCGCTGGAGTATGGTCTGTCCAAGGGAGACCCGCCCCATGATGGCCTATGAGCGATGGGCGACTCTGGACCTTGGCGTAATAACGATACTCAACACTACGAAGCTGGAGAGCTGCCACCAATCCTTTGGTTGTAGCAGAACATGCACAACCCTCTAGACCTACGAGTACTCGTGCTTCTTAGGGTGAAACTGAAATGCCCAGGATTCTAAGCTGATAAGTTCTTGTCATGCGCAAGATAAGTAGTATGCTATTAAGCGCGCAAATATATTGACGTTCGCACGTGTTGACGGCAAGCGAAACAGCTAAAGTAATGTATATCTCCACAATACAACCATCCAAAACCACGCGCCGAGAATAGAGACAAGGCGAGGAGATCGTGAGCCTGGTCAAAGGTAACAATAAGTTCAAGAAAGCCGACAATGCAAAACCAAGACCGAATGCCAACCGCGATCGGTTGTTGAAATTATTGGAGAGGATCTGGGCACCGTCGGCGGCTTGACCATTCTCCAGAAGGTTCTCGGCATTAACAAGGCTACCGCCCTCGCGGGCGTGGTTGAAATTGCCGGACAGGATCTGGGCACCGTCACCAACCTGCCCATTCTCGAGAGTGTTCCCAGCGTTGACGAGATTGCGGCTATTGAAGTTGTTGGACAAGACCTGGATACCATCACCGGCTTGGCCATTCTTCAAGGCGTTCCCGGCGTCGACGAGCCTGCGGGAACGGTGATTATTGAAGTTGTTGGACAAAATCTGGGCGCCGTCGGCGGCTTGGCCATTCTCCAAAACATTCCCAGCGTCAACAGGATCACGGGAGCGGTGGTGGTTGAAGTTGTTGGAAAGGATTTGAGCGCCGTCAGCGGCCTGACCGTTCTCCAAAACGTTCCCAGCGTTGGCAAGGTCGCGGGAGTGGTGATTGAAGTTATTGGAGAGGATCTGGGCGCCATCGGAGGCTTGACCGTTCTCGAGCGCGTTTCCGGCGTTGGCGAGGTTGCGGGAGTGGTGGTTGAAATTGTTGGACAGGATCTGGGTGCCGTCGGCGGCTTGACCGTTCTCGAACGCATTTCCGGCCCCAACGAGGTCATTGCCAGCGGCGATAGGAGCAGCGCGCGCGATGAGGGCGGCGGAGAGGACGGTGGAGAAGATGGTGGAGAACTTCATGATAAAAAGTGAAGGAGTAGTAGTGAAGGAAGGAAGAGAGAGCTCGTCAAGGACAGTGGGAAATGAACGGGTCGATGAGGATGGAGGTACGACGAGGAGAGGCCAGGCATTTTATACGCGGCTGGCTATTGTCCATGTTAATGTTTGATTTTCTGAGGACACAGTGAAAGCTCCTGAACGTCGTCATCGCCGGACACGTCCATAAGACTGGCAGCTAAAACAACGTGCGATTGGCAGCTGTCGTGCTCAGTGATGTGCAGGCACTGGCATTTTGGTGCCGGGCCAGTGCCATTTGGCATCTTATGTAAGTGGCACTGGCCCTGGCACCTTGCCTCGCCCGAGTGCCAGGTGGCTCGTGCAGTTATATGATTACATAAGGTGTCCCGATCCTTGTATTCCGCTCGCCATTTCTTAACCAGATGTGAATCTGATGACATTTCCACGCCAGAGCTTGATGACCAGTAGCCCTCAAGCCTCCTTCACAGCGCTGTCTCCTTGAGAACCCTATGAGCCCAAGAGCGCATGAGCTATCATCTCTGAACACCCTTAGCATTGGAGCATCACTGGCAACTGCTGGGACGCTGAATTTAGCTGCCGCCCTCCTATCTCTCCCAATATCTACTGTGCACAATTATCACATCGTATGGTTCACTTTCTTTCTGCTGAGCAACCGCCATGTCTCCAGGGATCATGGACTCATTTTTTCTACAAAAAAACCCGCTGAGTCACCTCAAATTTATCCCATATGCTGGTGTTTGGATTACGCTGCAGCTGAAATCCGCAAGGAAGACAAACATGATGTGTTTGTAGGGGCGCTAGGATGTATTCAGGCGGACGCTGTCCTTCAGCAAATAGGTACGTCTGAGCATGTGAGAATATCATCTACATATTTAGTAGCATTGACATCTTGTGATATAACAAGCCTGAGCGTGGTGTCAACCTATCGCGGGTAGGCTCAAGACACCCCACCACCGTTTATCGACATGCACCAGAGTTTTATTGGTGAGGCAAAGGACGGCGAGCGCGAGGCGACGTATACAACAAAGATGACTAATCACGATTGTTGATATGCGTGTACTTATTGCTTAATTAGGTCGTTTCGTCAGCTTGATTTCCAAGGTGGCACCTGGCACAGGCCAGGTGCCGGGGTCGAGTGCCAAGTCACGTGAAATGGCCTCGCACCGTGCGATGCCGGGTTTGCCCATCACTGGTCGTGCTAGTGCTAGCGCTTCGAATATTTCGAGATGCTCCAATGACAGCTCATAAATGTAGATCTCAGCCGTCAGACCTCAGGGTAAGCCATGTTTCGTGGAGTCCATTCGCCCTGGCTGAGCTCAAAGAAAGCTGAGAAGCTACGTTTTTTCGTCCTGTCGAAGAGCCGCTCGGAGGGTAAAGAAAAAGCGTATGTGAGCTTGAGCTTGAATTCAAAGTCAAGTGGGAAGATAGGACATTCAGCGCGAGTGGGCGATGGTGAACAAGAGTCCCGGTGCTCCCTGGCGGCGACTCAGCCGCTAATATTATTATGTGAGTAACTCATGGCGGACCCTCATTTCGCCCCAGCTCCGCTTGCCTCTCAATTTCGGAATGTTTCTCTCCGAAAAACGGGCCCTTGGCTTCAGGATACCATTAATATTGGCATGACCACCGATCAACAACATTTGGGGGTGCCACCGGCAGACCGCTTTATCGGAGCAGATTCGAGTTGAAATATGTTGTCCCGGTATTGTCCCAGATTTGGGCCGAGCAGCCGCTCGCATGAATAACCTGGCGACTCACAGCACAACGCCACTGTCCAGGTATTTCATATGATAGTAATTGGTGGAGACAAGACATGTAGATATACGTACTATGAAAATTTGGGTGCAGATAGGAAACAACGGTGGAAAGGTGAAGATGTAAATAAATAAGACGGGAGGAATGATTCAAGATCTACCGCAACTCCGTCGGCGGGATCCATTCGGGTATATTTCCCCACTCAAACTCATCGCTCTCAAACGCCGCGCGCAGACTCTGGGGTAGGATCTCGAGATAATTAGGAGGAAGCAGGGATGCGAATGGGTCTTTGGGGGGCTGCGAGAATCCGCCGCCTCCAAACACGCTGGTGGGCTGCTTGCCAAATGGGGAGGCCGCAGCGGGTGCGGCGCTTCGGGCGAACGCGGATGTGGGCTGAGCGGCTGCAGCTTGGGCGAAGGCAGACGTGGGCTGGGCAGTCGCAGCCTGGGCGAATGCGGATGTGGGCTGGGTAGTTGCGGCCTGAGCAAATGCGGAAGTAGCTTGAGGCTGAGCATTTTGAGCGAATGCCGAGACGGGTGCTGCAGGCTGCTGCTGCTGTCCAAAGGGCGAAACCATCTGAGATGTCTGGCCAAATGCGGGCTGGGCAGACGCCTGCGGTCCGAATGGCGATGATACGGCAGGCTGCACTCCGCCCTGGTTCTGATTCCCCGCTCCGAATGGCGATGGACCAAATACAGAGCCGCCGCTGGGCGCGAGTGGGTTCGGATTCGGATTTGTAGATGCCCCGAAGCCCATCTGGGGGAATGTGCCTGCAGCGGGAGCAGCAGGAGCACCCGGTGCGGGAGGGATATTTCCGAATCCAGTTTGGCCGAATACAGGACGCGCGCCGAATGAGGAAGATGCGCCAAAGACCGACGTCGCGCCCGGCGTAGCGGGCTGCTGGTTCAAGTTGGTAAATGCAGATTGCGCTTGACCCGTGGCGCCACTGCCAAAGGCGCTAGGTTGGTTCCCGCCAGTAGCGAATTTGGCAAACCCGCCGCCGGGTTGAATTCCTCCGACGCCAAACGGTGAGGGCGATGCCGTGGGGGTCGTACTCGCACCGAAGCCCGTCTGGCCAAAGACAGGACGGGACGGGGTGGCGCCAAATACTGAGGGTGTAGCTGGCTGGGCGCCGAAGACAGATCGTGGTGCAGTGGGTATAGAGGGGTTCCCCATCGTGCCGACATTGACGTTGAATTGTTGCAAGGCGGCGGGGATATTCTGGAGGATGTTCTGCATCGCTTGCTCGGCTTGAGCGCACTGGCTGGCTTCAAATGCTTTCTAGAGATTAGTTAAATTTGTAAGTCTCTCAAATCATGGTTAAAAGTGGTCAAGGGTGTACGGACATATGCTTCGACATTGCCGCTGACGGTGGCTTCCCAAGCTTTGACGCGCAGCTCTTCAGGTGTGAGGTCGATGCCCGCCATAATGGTAGGTTCGTATTTTGCAGGTCCATAAGACGATAGCGGCCACGACGGTCGTTCGGAATACATCGTGAGGTCGCGTTTGATGGAGTCTTGGCTGGAGGCGGGTGTTCGAGTGAGGAAAGTGCAATAACGCCAGGAGGGGAAGATGCCCTACTTGAATATGACCGGGGCCTTACCGGGACCCGCCGGCCCCGCTTGGGCTGCGAGAGACAAAGTTGTCTGAGCCAGACCTCAGAGCATGAGACATGGCACTCGTACCTACGACAGGCCTATCGCCGGGCCTGGCCTGCGATCCCTCTTGGCCCGCGGGATGGGAATTCCGGCACCCGTCGCCGAACTTGCAGATGCCCCGGAGGTAGTACTGGCATACTGGCTTGAAGGACTGCGCGCCGTGTTATCGCGCGAGGAACAAAACGGACGGGGAGACGACTTGCCATGCCAATATCAACGCTCGTGTTTTGATGGTGAAGCCTCTGGGCCAGACAAGGCGGATGCAAACCCCGAGATCACGCTTGTGTAATCGCATTTGACTCCGTTCCGGACCGCTTCTGGACCGGTCACATCTCCCTGCAGTCGCGTCGACTCGCATCCAAGTATCCAAGCTCCAAAGAGCAGGTTCAACCAATTGGTCTAAACTCCTTGCTGGCTGCTCCGTGGCGCGGATATACGAACACAAAGAACTGCGCTAGAAATGGCGGCCATGATGAGCCAAGTGGCCGATCCTATGAGGGCTTACCGTGGGCGGCGAGACGCCGAGCGTCGCAATGTGCTCTCAAAGTACACCATCCTGGGCTTCATTTCTTCTGGCACATACGGGAGGGTGTATAAGGCGCAAGCACGAGACTTGCAAGGTGGACTGTACGCCATCAAGAAGTTTAAGCCGGACAAGGAGGGCGAAGTGGTCACGTATACTGGAATTAGCCAGAGTGCGTGCCGTGAAATCGCGGTGCGCATTGCTATATTATCACGCCAAAACACTTGTGACTGAGCCGCGCATATCCTGTAGCTCACTCGTGAGTGTAAACACGAGAATGTCGTGGCTCTCCGCGAAGTTATGCTGGAGGACAAGTCCATTTACATGGTATTCGAGTACGCCGAGCACGATTTTCTTGTAAGCATAGCTGTATTCTTTATCCAAATTACCCAGCTTCCTGACAGGATTGATTGCGCCTAGCAAATAATACATCACCATTCACAAACTCTTCGTTCTTCAATAACCGTTCCCGTCCTCAAAACGCTCCTCTACCAGCTCCTCAATGGCGTCCTCTACCTACACGCATCCCACATCATGCATCGTGACCTGAAACCCGCCAACATCTTGATAACCTCCTCGGGTATCGTCAAGATCGGTGATCTCGGACTCGCGCGCCTGTGCCACAATCCGCTCCTTCCCCTCGTGTCGGGCGACAAAGTGGTCGTGACAATATGGTACCGAGCGCCCGAGCTTCTCATGGGGGCGAAGCACTACACCAAGGCCATCGACTGCTGGGCGGTCGGGTGCATCTTTGCGGAGCTGCTTAGTCTCCGGCCGATATTCAAGGGCGAAGAGGCCAAGCTGGACGCGAAGAAGAACGTCCCATTCCAGCGAGACCAGGTGATCAAGATATTCGAGGTGCTTGGGACCCCAGATGGTAATCATCCAAACTTACCTTGGGAGCATACTGTTGCTAATAAATAGCGGTAGCGGATAGATGGCCTGGTCTACCAAAAATGCCTGAATATGCCAACATGCTTCGTCTGGACCGGTAAGCCCATATAGGCTTTGAATTCAAAGCAGGTCTCATATTCGTGCTCTCGTCGCATAAGGTATAACTACGTCCTTCCCGCATGGGTGAATCAACGACTACACGCACCCGCCGGTTTCGACCTCATCGCCAAGCTATTCGACTACAACCCCACGACGCGGATAACTGCACAAGAGGCCTTGGCACACAAGTGGTTCACCCAGGACCCAAAACCCACGCACAAGTACGGATATTTCTATCGTTTTTCCGCCTAGCCACTTAACATCGAAACCATTGTTGACGAATTAATGGTGTGTAGCGCATTCTTGACGACGCCGCCCCACCAACCGTATCCGCTCCGCCGCGTGACTAACGACGAGGCGCCTACGATGGTGGCATCGAGGCCCGCCAGCAGCGGCTCCTTCGCTTTCCGCGGGCTGCCTGCGAATCCCGGGGCGGGGAGCGGCGGCAGGAAGAAGGCGAGGTTGGAGTGACTACTTTCGCGAGCTATTGTCGCTTTGTATGCACAACACATATACTTTTCCCCCACTGGTATTATTCTGTTGATCATGTTTTGTATTCCATCATATATTTTTCAACGTCAGATGCTAACAGTTGTATCCTAGCCTTCTACTAAAGAGGAGTATACTGGAAAAGGTGTACATCTCCTAAATCAGTGCCAATAGCAATAATGAACCCTTGAGGGATTGTGCCAACAGTAGATTCATGTGGTAGTCCAGATCCATCTTTGAAACCCAAGGGGTGTGGAAGGCTTCTTCCTAGATCTTCTTTAAATAGGAAGGTTGGAACTGAACAAGGTAAATATGGGTTGTTGCTAAATGACTCACCTGAGGGTTTCTGTGGTATCATAAGAGGCATGTTGGTGTCACTATGACACAAGTTGACTGTCTTCTTGTTCAGGGTAGATGTATCCTGGGTGGCCTTTGGAGAGAATATAAGGGATACAATACTGGCTGTGTGGCATAAAATGGCATTTTCAATTGAGGCACCAGTCAGCCCATCCCACAGCCTGACTGTGTTGTCTACAGATATACTGGCAAGCCATGTGCCATCTGGGGAGAAGGCAACTGAATAT
>KL198032.1:341626-397349 GCA_000697705.1 Botryobasidium botryosum FD-172 SS1 | reverse complement strand
GTGTGCCATCTGGGGAGAAGGCAACTGAATTGACCCAGCCAGTGTGGCCTTGGAGGGCATCTCCAATTGGTGCACCAGTCAGCCCATCCCACAGCCTGACTGTGTTGTCTCCAGATGCACTGGCAAGCTGTGTGCCATCTGGGGAGAAGGCAACTGACCTGACCCAGTCAGTGTGGCCTTGGAGGGCATCTCCAATTGGTGCACCAGTCAGCCCATCCCACAGCCTGACTGTGTTGTCATCAGATGCACTGGCAAGCCGTGTGCCATCTGGGGAGAAGGCAACTGAATTGACTGTGCTAGTGTGGCCAGTTGAGGTTGCAAGTAGTGCGGGCCAATTCTGGTTCCCATTCAATAGTTTCCAGGGGCCAATCCTTTGAGAAGAGTAATTTTTGCAAAGTGCTGTGTTCTTTGGTGTGAACATTAATGGCATTGCATAGATTTTCAAGGCTCCTGATGTGATCTCATCCCTGAACATCAGAGAAAGCCTATATGCACCCTTGACTAATTCATGAAGTTCTGTGGGAACCTCAATATCTTGCAGTGCAAGAAGCCATGAGCTGAGCTGTAGCAGCTTAGATGTCACAGGAAAGCACTTCATCAAACTTAGACTCTCCATCCAGTGTAGCAAATGACACTTCAAAAACCTCTCTACTTCCTCAATGAGTGTGGCATTTTCCATGTGAGGTGAGATCAGCAGAAGATGATCAAGGCCAAAGGTAGCTGCGTATTGCAGGTCCTCCCTAATGCCCTGGCTAATAGCCTGGGATGGCACTTCATCATTGCAAACATCAAAACCTGCAAGCCCACAAATATTGTACTTTAGCTCTGCATTCAGAAGCTTCAGACAAGCTAAAGCAAGCTTCTCATTGTGATTGGCTTTGTCAATGTAGAAGTTGCCTGCAGTGTTTGAGTCATGTGTGAGGAAGTCATGGAAAGATGGATGAAGCATCTTCACTGGTGCATCAGGCATTGCTACACCATCCAGCAAGGAGTGCAGGAGGCCAAGGAGTCTGTCTGCAGGGATGCTTGGTTGTTCCTGATACTGCTTTGCCAAGAGACCAATGTTATTCACTGACAGTGGCACCTTGGCCACCATGATCAAACCCATAAATACATCAAATGATTCATGGGCTTCATCAGTGATCACATCTTGGAGGGCAAGCATGTACAAGGCATCAATCCCCTTAGAGGCATATTCTGCTGACAGGACTTTTGTGAGTTGCCTATCTGGATCCAGGCTGTTCTCAACAAAATCACATGCTGTCTTGGCCCAAATGAAAAGGCCACCTGCATTGTGGACAATTGCTTGCAATATGCTAGGAACAGGCCAGCCCACTGGGAGATGTGAATTCTCTGCAGCAATGGCATGAAATCTGTGGGTGACAAGTGTGGAGATGTCACTAGCCACCTCATCCCCACCATGGGAGAGTGGGTAGGTTTGCACAGATGCTCCAAATATGGCCAATATATCAGGCAATGGCCGACTGGTCAAGATGATACGGAATCGAGGTGGGAGCTTGGGAAGCTCATTCAAAAAGAGGTTTAGCAACTTCTTTCGATCACCACACTCATCCAATGCATCAAAAATCATCACAATAGGACTGCCAGTGGCTGCCTTGTAGCAGGGATCACGGACTAGAGATGCAAATTGTCGGCTGAAATCCGCATCAAGCAAGCCCGGATCCCGCTTCAGTGCTGCGACAACTGCCTCCCTGATGATGGGATTGCGAGCTGCAAGCTCTCGCGCAACTGACTTGAACAGTCCACCAGGGCTATTACGCCCGGCGACAGCACGGTCAAAGAAAAACGCCGAACCAAGGCTGCCCAGGCTGTCATATTGAGCAGCGAGGGAGTTGGCAACAGACGACTTCCCCGTTCCTGCCCTACCGGACAGGAAAAAGGGGGCATTGGGGCCGTGTTCGGGAACATCATGCACCCAGCGAGTAACGTCATCCAACACGGACGCCCGAGTATTCTCAAGGCATACATGGTGGGAATTCCAAGTGGCGATAGCCGCGAGCTGGCTCAATACGCCTACATGAGATAGTATTTGTTTGAACTTTGTTTGGTTATAAGAAATTAACGTTAACTCACTTTGATGATCGGCGCTTATCGCGGCCTCTTTCGTTTCGACTAGGTCTAACTTGAGCTCCGAGAAGCCCTTCTCAGCCATTGCCGCAACGGAGAGAATCGCGCCGGTGTCAAGATTTTGTCGAAGAATGTTGAAGTCGTTCTTGAAGCGATCGATGTCACCACTGACGTCCGCAAAAAGACTCTTAGCCGTACGGCGCACTGAGAAAGCTTTGCGTCAGAAATTATTGTTCATTGATAGAGATGAGCGATGCCAGCTCACAGAAGCCGGTAGTCCTTGCATATTCCCGGATGAAGAAAGCGCATTCTTTTGCTTTGATCGCCAAAGCCGAAACGAAATCACGATGGGTTGTAACCATGGAGCGGGCGTCGTCGGCCTGTCGAGCGAACGCCAAAGCGGTGGACATAGTTTCGAGGAGCTCAGACATGGCGTCGTCGCGCTCCTGCTGTGCCTTCGCCACCTGGAAGACAGCGTGTGAGATTGGTACACATCTCGGTACGAGCCCAGTGTATAAGTACCTTATAGACAACCGATAAGACAGCCCATGCGGCTTTCGCGTATGGATGAATCTGCGTAATAAATGTAAGCGAGTGCTTGGAACGATACTTTCAGAGCCTTTGCTAACCTCAGAGACATCGTCAACGATCTTGACGAACGCATCCAGAGAGTTGAGCGCTTTCTTGAGAGGCCCCAGGACATCCGATACGGCTTGAGCCGCCTGCTTGACTTCCGGAGAAGTCGTAGGGACCGCTTCAATTGCATGGATCGGTAATCGCGATTTTCGCATTTGAGCTAGGCGACTTTCAGCCTCCCCAGCGTCGCTGGCAGCTTCCTCCAGAAGGTTTGGAGATTGCGCGGGCGCAGCGGGTCGCTGGAACTCGATGGTGACCGATGGCCGTGGATCAAGCGCAACACGCTTCACCATTGTGAGTTCACCGGTGAAAGTGCTAATGTTGGGCGCTAACGAGAAAATGATTAGATCATAACTCGGAGAGTCCAAGATAATAGGTGCTAACTGTTTGTGGATTCAATCAAGGACCGAATATTGACAATTCCCACTTCCAAGATTCCTATAATTTTCTCCTCTCTAAATGTCGACACCCTCCTAACCTCGACCTTGAGTACGACAGAGTCGCTTGTTTCGCTTAAATTGTGCGTTAGTATACACATGTGTGATAGGCTAGGGTTAAATGGGGAAACATACAACTTGAAAGTAAACGGGCCTTCCCAGCGAGGCGCCGCATTCCTCGAGGAAACCTCGGTTTGCTGACTTTGACCCGCCATAACCAGGGCGGCGTAAGTCTTAGGTTTGATGCCGACGACGCGGCTGAGAGGGAGGTTATCAGCGCTGAGACCTGAGGGCAAAGAACAGGTTGTCCGCCGTGGTCAGTGAATCGAAATCGTTAGTACACCCTCAAAAAATGTGATACGTACGTATGATTTTCACAGTTTCCTCCTGGATTTGGGCTTGAGTTTGAGTTTGAGATCTAATACGTATGCGATCATAAGCACACTTATGCTACAACGACGATAGCGGATACCTACACAGATGGGCTGATCGCCTCCTCGACCGCATCGTTGGTCGAAGGTGGTTGATTCATACCGCAGGGTTGAGAGCGGGACATGGTTCGGATGAGAGAACAGCGTTCAAATGCTTGGATGCTTGAGTGCAGGATGCAAGATGCGAGATAGCGAGTAAGTACGTAGGCTGACAAGCAAGCGCGCAGCGTGGGCGCTGACCTGCCTCGGGGCGCCTTGTGACGGGGTCACAGCTGGTCACAGTCGACGAATATCGCCTGGACAGTTAATCGGTATCACTGATGCTAAGTACTTAGCAGAGATCTGTGCTTCGCAGCGGGATTCCAAGAGCGCCATCGAGCCGGTGTTAACAACTACAAGACTCTCGATAGGCACACCAACTCAAAAACAGTTCCTATTATAATACCAAGCAGACAACTTAAAGTCATTGAGCTGATCATTTATTCTAAAAGCGTAATTGGCAGAGCGTGGACAGGGCAACATTCGCTCGCTCGCTCGCCGCCTCCTAATTGATCAGGCTACCCTGGGAATGTTAGCCCGCACATGGAACTATTGGTTTACCCGCAGCTTCAAGTTGCCAATGCAAGCACGTTAGCAGGTAGTGCAAGATAGAGACCAATTTCCGGAGATATACTATAACTGATGGCTTTCTGATTACTCCTCATCTTCGCAACTGGAAAGGCATCCTGTAGGTGTGCTGCGGCTCCAAATCGTGCCTGGAATTGCAAAAGAAACAAGACAATGGCATCTCACCACCATTGTCGCACATATTGCATTGGATTGTTTCGGGTATGCCCATAGGATGCGCATACGCGGGCAGAGTTTGGGGGAAAGATGGCATTGTTACGGAGCTGGCAAGCCCGCGCGCGCGTACGTGCACGTGCTTGATGGGTGGTCAATGTCAGTCATTGGTGAGTGAGCAAGCACTTATGGGCAGACGATCGGCAGCATACCTATACGGTAAAACAGATGATCAACCTGAAATCGAGAGGAAAAGTGAGATACAAGGGCGGCTCTGCTCACCTGGTCACTCCGAGTTCACTTACCACTTACTAGTACGCACGTCGTTAATTGCGCCCTCGCTCGTGGGCCACCAGATCTATCCCATGGTGGCTCAGTGTCACCAGGACGCATGTGCCGTGCGCCGTCGATAGCCGTGAGTGTGGGCCCAGAGTCGTTGTCGAGCGAACAAACAGCAACGCGTATATCTGTTCGTATGCCACTATCCGATGGAGTCGTTCACGTGCTCCCCTTGAGCCGCTGTCGTCGTACTATGGACATGAGCTTGTTACTTTTGCAACAAAAGCGTGCTTGGCGTCTTTGTATCGCAGTCGTGTATTCTCTCCATCCATTGTGCGAGCGAGGATGGCCCAGGAAGCAGTGTCAGCATCAAGCGAAACATACTACAAGTCCGTGCTCACATATTATGACGGTCCCGCTAACGGCGCCACACCCCTACTGCCCCCACCGGCGCTCCACTCGAGGATACTCACTGTCGAGGGCGAGTGCACAACGGCAACTAATCTCATCCCAGCCACTCTCGTTTCTACGCCAGATCCCGTCTTTCGCGAGTCGTTAGCCTTGAACGTGACAAGTGACACAGTTTGCGAATGCCGGTCGTTGACAGTTGAACGTTCGAACGCTGAACGGTTGATTGCGTCGAGCGCCAGCCTGCGCTAGCATACGTTTACTGAATGCAAGGTGCGCTACCTAAGCTCAAGCGTTTATCTCTCATCTCGCGTCCAATGAGAGCGTCCCGTTAGCAGGTCACGCGGCAAATGCTCTATGCATTATAGAGATAGGCCTGCATATTGCGTCGCGTGGAGATTTTACATTGTCCATAAAGACAACGACAAAATGTACATCAGAAAAACACCAGAATCCTACGAAGTAAGGTAGTCAAGTCAATATCGCACGTAGTGCTGGACGGCTCAACAACGGGCGCCCTACCTGGAAAAAGCAACACACCAGCCTATTCGACACCAAGACTAAGTCAAGTCCACCTCGACTGTCTCGCCAAGCTCTTCCGTAGAGTCCGTGTCCAAAGATCGCGGATCTCGTCTCGAATCCTTTTCGACCGGCGTGGGCGGGGGTATCTCGACCGACGGAGGCTGTACGTGCACTCGTGGTTGCGGCGTTACGCTCGTTCCTCGAACGTCGTCCGCCGTCGCGCGCGTCGCCACAGCCGAGTCTCCCTCATTAGTACTCGGGCGCGGTTTAGCTTGCGATTCGGGAGGAACGGGAATGGGAACAGGCGGGAATTTAAAGTTTTTGTTCATGGTGCCGTTCCGGCGGCGTGAGCGTGGTGTGACAGGCTCGGGACTTTCGGAAGAGGACGAACTGGAGCGAGCGGACTCGGGGTTTGTGTTGGCATTGTTGCTGTTATTATGGAGGGGCACCTCGGGTGTAGGCGTGCTTTTGCGATCGGTGGGTGGAGACTGCGATTTGAGTGACATGGAGTCGGAGAATTGCTGTGAGACGGGGCGGGGCGTGATGCCAAGGTAATATCCCGAGATAGGAACCATTCTGGAGATTGTGCTTGGTAAGAAGGCAGCATGAAAGACGGATAGACGGGAGGCGGCTTACTTCTTCTCAGTAAGGCATGCAATGACCCAGTGGGGCTGGACGACAGGGATGCTGAGCTGTAAGGCTCTTTGATATTCGACGCCAAGCGCGCCGGTCGAGTTGCCCGCTGCCTGCGCTCCACCTGGGGTAACGGCAGGACTCGAGCACACGAAGTGCGTGGTTTCAATCTGAATCTTGTCGCTCCATTTTGCTCTCATGTCGCTGAGAGCTTGTTTGGCATACTCCAGCATCTTGGGATCATCAATCTGACCAAAGCACACAGAGATACCGGACGTATCAAAGATGGTGTGTGTTCGTACGCGGATGAGATTGGAGGGGTAGGTTCCGGCAGTCGTTCGGAGAATCAGCTGGAAGCTATACTCTGTGTTGACTTCGAGACTGGATGACCTGATAGAAGTGTTGGTGAAAGGAGAAGGTATTGTTGATAGGCGCTGCCCGTTGCGATAAAGATCGAGGGATCGTAGCTTTGCGGTCGCAAGCTCGAGGTTGGACCATTCCAGAGCAACAGAGGTCTGCGTGATATTACGAACCTAGAACACACACATAATTTAGTTAGGAGTAATGTATCCGTTATCATAGATGGAGTAACGCACCCTCAGTTCAGGCGCTTGCGGCACGTCCTTGCCATACGCGTCCAGTATATCCCTCTGCAAGTCCCAAAATTCGCCGCGCTGCCTCTTCTCCTCGGCCGTATTGCGGTGGACGGCAATGTTAACGATGGAGCCAGAGCTGACGCCTGGCGGGAGAAGAAGAGAAGGAAATTCGATGAGGTGTGCGCGTTCGCCTATTAAGATCTGTCGCGTCCGTCAGTCCTTGCTCTCCGGCCTACAATCGTGCAGACGTACGGCCATGCCGGCATCTAAGGCGGGTCGTCTCAGACACGCGAATCATCAGAATAATCAAGAGATAGTCACCTAGCTTGCCTACGGTGAAAGTAAAGCTTTCTGCCATGGTGGATGCCGTGTCGAGATGGACGTCGGGGAGAGCGCTGTGTCGTCGACGTCGGTACTGATTTCGTTGGCTCAATTGCATCCGCTATAATCCCATTGTCGCCATGATCCACCACCTCGCGCGCTCGCCCCGCCGTTTTCGTTTTCCACCGCGCATCGCGCGCTCGCTGGTCGCGCTAGCAAAACCACCGGAAAATGATCTTTTGGACATCTCGAGCTTCGGCGACTACAACCTCGTGCTGCCCCAAGACCCACACAGAGTCGGTGTCGAGCACATTCAGCCCCTGTCTGTGCCAACGCATATAGTGCGACCGCCATATGTCCAGTATAACGGCTGCTATGAAACTACGCCATCTGCAGGCGATAGTATCCTGAAACTGGGAAGCCCTGAAGAGCTGAGGATGAGACGCGCATCTGCTTTGGCTCGCGCGACACTCAAAAGAGCTGGTGAACTTGTCAAAGTGTGTCCTATTAAAATACTGCAAATGGGACGATAGCCAAGTGTATATCTTCTCCTTCAGATTGGTACAACCACGTCGCAAATAGACTCGGAACTTCATGATTTTATCATCGAGAACTCGGCGTACCCATCACCGTTACTCTATTCTGGCTTTCCAAAGAGCTGCTGTACAAGCGTAAATAATATCATTGCGCACGGGATACCCGATGAGTCAGTCCTTCCAAGGTTTCAAGTATCCCTGAAGGGACTCTTAGTATCCTCACTAGTCGGCCCTTAGAAGATGGTGATATTATCAATATCGATGTTACCGTTTATCTCGATGGAGTCCATGGGGATACTTCCCGCACATTCCTTGTGGGGGATGTCGTGAGCCTCCAAAGAGGGTCGTATAGGTGGAAAGTACAAAGCTAATGCGCGCATCCCAGGACCAACCCGGACGCGACCTGGTATCGGCAACAAACGAGGCCCTCCGCGCCGGCATTGATGCTTGTGGCCCAGGACGGCCGTTCAAAGGCATCGGAGAAGCCATATCGCGCGTCGCCGCCGCCCGTGGATTCTCAGTGAACGCGGAGCTTACGGGCCATGGAATCGGAAAGTACTTTCATACACCGCCGTGGATTTTGCACCATCGTAAGTACACCGAATGCAGTGAGCCAGTGCGAAGCTGACTTTGTGTGCCAGGCAACGACGAACCGGGCGTCATGCAACCTGGACTTTGTTTTACCATTGAGGTCTGTGAAACCCTTTGAGACAGCCCTCGAAAACGCGCAGCTGACATGATTGCAGCCATTACTTGTACAAGGGGACGATGCAAGAGGATGGATGTTGCCTGACGGATGGACAGTCTTAACGGAAACGTAGGTTATCAACCACCATCCTGTCACACACACTCTGACATTCTCAATCAATTTAGCGGTGCCCGGAGTGCGCAAGCAGAACACACCATCCTAATTACCGACGTAGGCGTGGATATTTTAACGGGAGAACCGACAGTGTAGCTACTTAAAAGTACATTCGAAGGAAGAAATAAATACACCTTCACCGATCTCGCTGCAACAGCTTCGCGTGTCCGAACCCAATCAACACTTCGAATAGCACGAGCGTCGTCCCATTTTCGTCATCCGCAGAAGTCTTTGCGAATACTTCTTTTGCCCGGGCCATCAGAACCTGCAGGTCGGTGGCGAGATCCCGCACTTCGCGCTTCAGGCGGTCGTCCACCCGCCCTGCTCGCTGGTCCCAGTCCATCCCCTCCTCGGCTCTCCCCGGCGACGGGCTAGGCGCGCTCGACTGGAAGCCCGGTGTGCTCAACCATAGCGAGAGCTGCGTGGTCGCGTAGACCAAGGTCGCCTCCACGGTCTGTTGCGCCGCGTTCAGCGTCATCTTTTGTTCAAAAGGCAGCAAAGTGAGCGAGGGGAGCAGCAACGCTTTTGGCAGTGCATTTGGACCGGTTTTCGCGGTAAGGTGGCGGGCAATATCGATGGCCCAGCCGCCGAGCTCGAGGAGAGTGCCGATCGAAGCTGGCTCATTCAAGCTGACTTTGGCGCTCTGAGGTAAGGAGTTAGACACGGCCCATATGTAGAGGATAGAATGATAGACTTACAGGTGCCACCTGCGCAGCGAGTCCGGGAATTTTTATGCCCTCCGCGCTAGCAAGGATGTCGCCGGCTTTACCGATGATGGCAAGAGTGAGAAGGATATTCGAAACCAAAGCGAGGACCTTTTGGATAATGCTCGACAGAAGCGGCCGTTTGACAGGATCAGCGAGCTCGGATGATGAGTCGACTGTCGAGTGGTTTTCCTTCTCCAACTGGCTCCGCTCGTCAGCGGTGATGCCCTCCAACAGTGCTGACAGGTGGTTGGGGTGAGATAACGCGTAATTGAGCTGCTGTAGGAGCTTCAAGGCACGTTCCGCGAAAGCCTGCAGTATTGCAGCGGCACCCGGATGCGCGCTATGCTGTACGAAGGAGGAGCTGGCGATGGCGTGGAAAAGGCCTACGACGCGGTTCATTTCCTCGAGGAGAGGGAGCGTCACCGGCTCGCCGACATTCCACAGTAGAACACGGGTAAGCTGTGCGCCGTAAAGCTGAATGAACCCAATGATCTCGGTGTCCACAAAATGTCCCCCACTATCGCCTAGCACGCCAATGAGTGCGGTCGTGACAGAGAGCAGCCTGCACCAGGACCGGTGCGCGGGGTTCCACTCGCCTGGCAAGTCGGTATTCGTGGCATCGACGACTCCCGCCTCCAAATGCGGAGTTAGCTCATTACTGCAGTACGCCGTCATCACACCTTCGTGGGCCAGCCTTTCGGCTGCAGCGGGCAGGCTAGCAAGAGCGATATGGAAGTGCAAAATATGGCGGGAATATAAGAGCTGCCTCCTCGGGCGCGCGGTACTCGAAGCGGATAACCCAGATATATCGGTCCGCACAAACAGCTCAAGGCTGGCGCGGATGAGGTCCGATTCCTGGCACGTCGCGAGCCATGTCGACTGGGATGGATAAACCTCTGGCCGCGTACATTGCTCAAAGACGGCCACCAACAGCCGCATGTCTTCATCAAGCTCCTCGTCTTGTTTGTCACGGGCGGAATCGAACACCATCCGGAGTGCTTCGATCACGAAGTTTAGCGCGACAGAGATCGTGCGGCCGATCGCCAGCGCCTGCTCTGCGCTATGACGTTTGGAATCCCGGACGATAATGCGAGCGTTCCGTGCGCAGTAATAAACAAGCTCCAGGATGGAGCGATGGAAGTGAGAAGACGTCGCGCCACGAAGGGAGTCGAGAGGGTGGAACTTTTCGCTCGATATGATATCATGCACGCTGTTCAGCAAAGACAGGAAATCTGCAGCCTTTGGGGGCGAAGTCCAGGTAATGTTGAGCATAGCGAGAAGCAGCGAGAGTCGCTCTGAATGCACGGTGGCAACCAAGTCGCCAGATCTGGATTCTTTGGCAATCTCTTCGGCCACGGCGGCGGCGGCGGTCATGACGCCGCTCACGAGGTCTGCCTGGCCTTTGGTCCAAGGCACGATCTCTTGCATCAACCGTTTCCAAGACCGTGTCAAGGCGATCTGCGAGTCTGTCAGGGACCAGTCGAGATTCAACCAGCGTATCCTCCCAAGGAGAGCATGCGACAGAACTGCGTCAGTGCCTGCATACCCAAACAGGAAAAACTTGACCCGCTCCTGGGAGAACAGATAGTCGATACCAAACTTGCGCTCCACGGGGAGCGCCTGCGTTCGGACGGAATCTAGCGAGAAAAGAGGGAAATCGGTGGCCAATGCCTGCCGGACTTCATCGTGGAGTTGGGGGTCGCATGTGTTGGTAATGGCTTCCTTGAGCTGCGCCTGGCCAACGTCTTTCAGCATGGCAAACAACGATGGTAAGCACGCAGGCTTGGCAGCTTTGGATTCAGAGTCGTCGTGGGAGCTGCTCGCCATGTCGAGAGCAAAGATGTGAACCGCGTGAGCCTTTGCCAATGTTCGATAGGCATGGTAAGCAACCGGCTCGCCCGGCTTCGCATCATCCCCTTCAACGACCATTTCCACCTCATAGATGCTCGGGACATCGTTGGTCTCCATCTTTACGACCGAGGCGAGGGCATCCCAAAACCTATCGTCGGCGCGCACTGGATTCAGCACGGCGGCATGTTCAAGCGAGTGCTGCCAAACGACATCGAGGAATCCGAGCGCGTGGGCGATGAGGGAGGGGTTGTCGCTCCATACCGTGTCCATACTGTAGAGTACGTGAACAGCGGCGGTTACAGCCCCAGGAGACGGCGCTAGCCCACCCGCCTGCGCTTTCTCCTTCTCTTTCCCCCTTTCCTTCTCGCTGCTAGCGTCTTTCTGGGGATGTGATGTTTGAACCTTGCCGGTGATCAACAGGTTTGCCAACGCGGGCTGCGTTTCCACGGCAATGGACATCAGACTCCAAATGGCCTCCCGGAAAGGGAGTTCCTCGCTAGGCTGCTGGACCAACCGCACGAATTGCACGGCCAGATCGCCCGCATTCGAGAGGTGTGCGACGATGGATGGAGGGGATGGCTGGGTGGCGGCCACCGAGCAGCATAATGCCGTTAGCAGACGGATAGCAGCCAGCGGTAAGTCCATATACGCCCTCTCCTTTATGAGCAATGCGACGGTCTCGATAGGATTGATGCGAGAGCGTCGCGAAGTCACTGAGAACGCCCCGGTGGATACCCCCATGAAGAGCGACTGCTCCAGCAAGCAAATACGATTCACCCCTGATGTCCTCTTTCGCGTCAATATCAAGCGGCAAAGGTGGAGATTGACCGTGATCAGGTTTGCGAGGAATTGCTGATCGATGTAGCGTTTGGCCTGGTGGAGTGCGTGCAGCAGCTGCGGGCCCGTGGCAATGATGTGCACTATGGGGTTGATGCTCGACGCCGTTGCCCTCACTAAGAACAGGTCCATTACAAATGTCGCGAGGTCGGTGAGAACGGAGCGCTCGGGTGCCTTCTCGGGATCGGCGGGGAGAGTAAGGGGCGCCTGAGTGAGGATCTCTGAATAGAGCGACACGATCTTGTGACCAATCTCAAACCGCTCTGATAACTTGTTGTATTTCCAAGTCATATGATCCATCCAAATATCGTTATGGACGAACGCGAGGGCACGAAGCAGCACGTCGGTTTTGAGGTGCTGCAACGTAGCGGGATGAGAGTACATGTTCCCGAGCCCTTCGTCGAAGAGGGCGCGGACGAGGTCGAGGAGTGTCAGCGTCATGGCGTAGGAGCCAACCACGCGCTCGGACGCGAGCAGAGTTGGAGTTGAGCCTTTTTGCCGTTCATCGCCGAATAGGAGCGGCGAACCACGAAGGAATGTCCAAACTCGGCCAGGAAAGACCGGTAAGAGCGCGGTGAGGACGCTCAGGGCGCTAGTGACCAGGCGAGTGGACGTGGTTCCTCGACTCGCTGAGGAAGTGGAAAGGGCGTCTCGGAGGATGAGAAGAATGACCTCGACGAGGTCAGGAGGCTGAGACTCTGGCTTGAAGTTGCCAAGCTGGTCGTCCTCGGCCGCACTCAAGCTTTTGACGAGCTCCGTTGTCAAGTCGTAGCTCGTGCTGATGACACTCCTGAAGAGATCTAATACATCCGAAACCACTTCTTGTTCGTCTCCGTCCAATTCCATCCCAATATCCTCAAGTCTGAGCTGGTGGACTTTGACGGACGAGGCAGAGGAAGCACTCCTGGCGAACGTGACATCTAATGTGTTCACTGATTCGCGGCCACCTGTAGCAATGCGCCTTTTCTTGAGGTACTCGGTCAAGAACTCCAGAGCGATCTTCCACCCCGAATGTTTGTGATCCCACATAACAACGATTGGGGCACCAGCACCTCCATGACTCAATATCCTGCCTTCAGATCGAGCAAGTAGGGTACTCCCTCCTGGAAGCTTCAGGGGCCGCATATTGGAATATGCAAACACCCCCGACGAATCCGCGCGAACCTCGTAGAGAGATCGTAGGGCGGTGGGGTCGTCGGTGCGGATGACAAGGGTGAACGTTTGTAGGTTGGCAAATGTGTCGTATACGTCCCTGGAGCACTTGAGTGTGAGGTCGTCCGCCTTCGAGCAAGCCACGAAATCAGCGCCGGTGCCCGTCATGGCGCGTAATATCCTAATGATTGGGCGGAACTGGACAGGGAATCTATCACGAGCAACGTCGATCAAAGCCCGACGGTCGGTCGATTCCCGGACGGCCTGCACCGCCCAGAAATCATGGCAGAGTGGCAACACGACGGAGCTCGGGCCAGATCCGTAAAGCGTAACCCACACATCTACCAGTGCATCCATCTCCTCTATAAACTCAACACGAACCAACTCCGTCAGCAGGATGAGAAGCGCTGAGAGTGGTTCTTGTTAGCCGATGCGAATACGTCACTACTTTCGACTTGACTTACTTCTTGCCACTGCCCTGTATGGTACCTGATTAGGATCGGCAATGGACGAGCCCACGCCGACGGCAATTTCAGCGGAGAGAAGTGGTGATGAAAGCAGGCCTCCGAACACACGGAATAGCTGCATCTGAGGAGACAGTGCCGCTTTGGCAAAGGTGGTCCATGCCGGTTCCAGTGCGGATTGGTTGTGGACCGCAGATAGATCATCATCGTCCTTTGGAGAAATGACGCCCAAGAAATGCACGTATTCTTGGGGCACGTCGTCACCCTGGGCAGCAACGGTGATCTGCTTGAGGACATACGCCCAAGTCAAGATAATTGGTGCAAAGCGGGGGTCCGAAGGTGTCGACATGATGAGTTCGTGCAGTTTTTCAACGTTGCCGGGAGAAGCAAGGTAGCCATGCTTAGGGGCCATTAAGAGCTCGAGATCGAGAGGAACGTCAAGTAATATGTCGACATTTAGAATTTCGACAGCTATGAGGATGATTAATGATTCGATGTCGCGAAGGAGCTGGGTTGACTCTTCATCGAGGATGAAATCCGCATTACGCTGATTCGATCCAAAGGAGACTTCGTACATCATCTTATAGAAGTCAAGGACCACCTCTCCCGTGCAGGGAGGGTCCCAAACTGCCGAGAAAATTATTTCCAAGTAGCATAGCTGCTCCTTCAAGATTTGTTTTGCCCATTGCGACGAAGAATGTGCAGAGGAGAGTGCTTGTGGTGGTAGTTCTCGCTTGGTGAGCGATATGAAGTGCGCTATCACCTCCCGGACGAATTCAGAAATCGAGGGTGCGGCCATCGACAGTATTTCTGTTGCAAGTTGTTGGAGCTCTTCGTCCGCGTCGACTTGGGGGCAAAATAATGGGGGGAATATTCGAAGAAGGGAGATGCGCTCTTGGAAATAGAATTGTGTGACCTCCTCCACGAGTTCGGTGCGTCGACCTGAAGACTTGTCTGCGAGCGATGCGCGCATGTCATAGCCCTCATTATAGAAATACGATCGCAGCAGGATGGCCGACTCTACTTCATCTAGTTGCAGCTTCTCGCTGATCTCCCAGACGGCCTCTTGCTGCTCCTCGTCCACACGGAGAATTACATTGTCCTCGAGGGTGACCGCCCCACTTTCGACACTCTTTCGGGAGGTCGAGGAAGGCTTTGGGAATGGGTCAACAAGCTTGCGGACTTTCGAGCCGCGCAGGTTCAGGGATTCCTTTATCAGATGTGGGTTCTCTTTTATGCGTCCCTTCACGGCGCTGCAGAGGTAGTCGTATGTACTACGAATCCAGGACAATAATGTTACATCGCGCGCGCCACACTACCGAGCAAAGGACTCACTATTCGATGAGGTTGGATGGGTCATCAACGAGCGAAGAGCTGGTAGAAGTGGCTTGATTTGCAGCCATTGTGCAAGGTGAGGCGGACGTCGACGGGGAGATGGTGAACGCGAGCTGCTCGCCGCCAACCTCGACAGACCTCGACGCGTGCAGCCGAGGCATCCGGGGTCCTCCTCGTCCCCCGGCACACCTCTCGCGACGCGACTCTCGAGTCAAGCGCGCACTCAACGCCAGCGACGACGACCCCGACTTCGACATCCAGCTGGGAGGAAGAACCTGCGAATCGTAATGGAGAAGAGAAAATCGCCCCCTTCGCCGCCTCCACTGGCCTCTGCTCTCATAAAAAGAGCCCGTGCCACGCCGCCCCCGCAAACACAAATTGCTATCTCGACCTCTGGCAGTGACCGCGACAAGGGTTTGATACGGACCATTCAACGTACTAGCGGTCTCGAAGCGCCTATTGTAAGCCTGGCCGGTGCACATGGGGTGAGCACTCTTCACTATTTGTGTCGCACTTTTCGCGCAATACTGACGGTATATTTCCTACAGGCCGAAATCTTGTGTTGCAGGTTTGACCCGACGGGTCAAAACATTGCGGCAGCTTCGGCTGATAGAACAGTGTGTAAGCAGAGCTCTTTAATGAATCTGGCAATTTCTAAAACTCTGACGCGATGGAAATATTGGATTAGCGTTATGGCGAACCTATCCTCCGAATGTCAACTACGGGCAGATCGTGAATCTACACAAGACCGCCATCACCGACCTGCAATGGTCTCTTAACTCCCCAACGATCTACACCGTCTCTGCAGACCACACCCTCTCGCAGGCCGATGTCACGACGGGAACGCGTACGCGACGCATTCGCGCTCACGGCGGCGTCATAAACACCATTGACCGCGTCCTTGCTGGTGGCACCGAGCTCCTTGTCACTGGTGCAGACGATGGCTTTATTCGTATCTGGGAGGCAGGCGAGAAGGAACCTGTGCAACAATGGAAGGTTGGATGCCCCGTTACAGCAGCATGCTGGAGTGCAGACGGTTCGCAAGTGTTTGTCGGAGCGCTAGATAATGAAGTTCACGTCAGTCCAAGACGGCTCTTTCCCCTGCTCGCATATCTGACGGCGTTTTACAGGTCTATGATGTACGCAAACAAGAAGAGGTTTACTCCCTTCGTGGGCATACAGATACGCCTGTGTCGCTCTCGCTCTCCCCATCATCGCACTACCTCCTCTCACCGTCCCTATCATCCCAAACCGTGATTTACGACATACGGCCTTTCTCTCCTACACCAAATCGCGTACACAGGGTATTACATGGCAAGTCTTGACTCCTTTCGCCGCGGAAAGCAATGTTGGCCTGGGAGTACTGACTTGTCAAATTTTAGGTGCACCCGCCGGATTTGAAAATGTGTTATCTCGAGGCGCATGGAGCAAAGATGACGGAGGAAAGCGCGTCGCGGTCGGTGGCGCTGACCGTGCAGTAACGATTTGGGAGGTCGAATCTGGTCGGATCTTATATAAAGTGTGTGCATTATGGCGTTCTCATACTCGCTGGTCTACATCTTGACATCCATGTGTGAACTAGCTTCCAGGCCACAAGGGGACAGTCACTTCGGTTGATTTTCATCCCAAAGAACCTATCAGTTCGTTACTCTCCCTGTCATGCCTCTCGCATCCAGCTCACTCTTTTCCTTGATTGCAGTTCTATCGGGAAGCAAAGACGCAACTATGCTTCTGGGCGAGATTGATCCTTCTATATAGTATGACTTTTTGTATTCTATACGCCAAAAATAACGCGAGAGAGATACTTGTTTCTCGAGCACTATCTTCTCCGCGCACAACACGGGGATGCAAAAATACACGTAGATGCGATATCACGGAGGTCACTTCTCGCCTGCGGTCCCCAAGTACTCCTCCAATAGCGCCCTCTTCCGTAAGCCCAGCAGCACCTCCTCCATTTCTTCTCGTGTTGGCATTTTGGGTGGGGCAAGGTCATCCATAGTAAGAATGGAGATCAGGGGCAGATGCGTTGACTGCGACGTTCTGGACGAATCAGCAGCAGAAGCCTTGTCTTCAGAGGACTTTGATCGCTTTGCGGCGTTTTCGTCAGCCATTTCGGCATCCTCGTCTTGCGGTGCCTCCTCCCCGCCATCCAGTTTACGCTTCTCACCGCCGCCATCAGCGCCAGCGGATATAGATAGTGCCACGAGAGCGGATAATGGGACTGGGTCGGGACGTGGGATGACAGGTGCTGAATCCGAGGCAGGAAGTTGTAGGACCTCGCGCAAGGTGGCATACGCATCTTCCCATTCTATATACCAGAGATGATGCGTAACATGTTAGCCAAGCGTTGTCAGATTGACGAATACAATAAAATGGTTACGTACCAGCCTCCTCTGCGCTCTTCTCGAAATCCAGCAATGCCCCATCCGTCTCGTCGAGATCGCCGAAATATCCAGGCCCCTGGTTCGTGAATTTCTTGTAGAATTCAGCGATTTGGTTTTCCTCGTCGGCTTGGGTGCTCTTCGCGAATAACTCTTTCACACCCGGCAATTCTTTCGCTCGACCAAAATACCTGTGTAGTGCACTGTCAGATTCCCCTCGTTGTAAGATAGGAACGCGCGCACGTACTTGTAACCTCGCGTTCCGGGGACCTCCTTCCCATCATCATCCAGCATGGCAACATTCCTGCGATAGTTCGCGCCACCCAATGCGACAATTTGATTCTCCCAGTGCCGCTTTTCCCGCATCAGCTTGTTTATTTCGTCATTGAGGTCTCGGATCTCGTAGTCGGTCAGGCCAGCTATCACCAACACCACAAAAAGCGTTCCGGTTAGCAAACCGACAAACGCCAATGATTGAGCGACAAGATACTGAATGGCAGACGCACCATCTTGGATTTTGGACACCTTCCGACTGATCTCCCTCAATATTTCACCTCTCCACCTCTCGCAATCTCTCAGACTCTTACACGCGCTCGCCATGCGAGGCCGCTTGTCGCCTTTACGAGCGAGGCCAAGCTCGGCGGCTTGCGCTTCGCGGAAACGATATAGCATAGACCTGTCGGGATCCCATGAGGTGATAAGTAGTTGCAGGAATTGTGGGCTTTATACGTGGTAAACTTGCTGGGCTTTTTCTTCATTACGGGCCTTGATTTCTCACCATTAGTAGGAGTAAAATGGTGAGGTATATGGCTGAACATCCTACCATGACGGAGGAATCAAACGGCCAAGTGTGGTGGCTGGACCTGAGCAAGGTTCGCGGTACGCGACTGGTGTCTGCGCTGATATTTGCTTCCGATACGATATAGAGCCCAAGGATCTCGCCAAGCCGCGCTCACGTTGAAACACACAGCAACATATGGAGATCTGCGTTTGAGAAAAATAGGTACAGATTATGCGATTACATATGTGACACCAAAACTTGGGGAGTGTACGGGAAGGAGGGGGAGAAGGTTTTAGCAAAATTATTAGGCGACCTCGCGAGATCATTTTTCAAAGTGTTTTCGGACAACGATGCCCACAGCGGGGTCGCTCCTATCGATCGTAAAGCTATTGAACCCATCCTTCCTATGCGTAAACCACGATGACCACCGGACATTTTGTAATGCAGGGAGCGCTTCCGCCAGAGTCTTGGACGCGGCCATTTCGTTTTGTAGAGTCCGTGTCCCGAAGAAATCATCGCACTCCATGCAAACGTCGGACGTGAGATGGCACTCGCTTCCTGGTGCGATGATCCGGAAGCCGGGGAATAGGGCGCAGTGCAGTGTTGCGTGCACCTGAACCGTAGACCGGGGACCCAAAAATGCACCGACAGTGAGCGACTGTAGTGATTTTAGCGGCGCGAGTTCCTTGGAAATAGTATCCTGGGATATTTCAGCTCGTGAGTATCAATTCATGGATACGTGGGCGGGGGAATGCGCACCCCATACTTGTCGGAGATGTGCAATTGAGCCAGAAACCTATCACGCCCGGCCAACGCCTGAAAGCCACGCCCGTGACACGTCAACTTGCAGCAATTTAGACTCAAGCGCCGCAAATTTGTCAGCCGCGCCGCCATCGGAATCGCTGCTTGGAGTTGCGACGCCGAGTCGAATGTATAATCGAGCGATTGAACAGAGGGGGGAAGTGTACGCGTAAGGTCGTGAAAAACGCCAAGGCAAGTTGGGTTGGATGGATAGTGACGATGAATATCGATCTGAACGCGTCGAAGGCCAATGAAGTTCGCAAACAGGCTGACATGGGTTGGTAAGATGGCATGGTATGAGTGGCACGCCAGTTCCCTAACAGCAAAATGCTTAGATAAGCTCCACGGTCTACGAAGGAGATGAGACGAGATTATACACACCGGACCCAGTAATAAAAGTTGGGTATGGAGGCGGCAAGCTCCCAGTCTTTCGCCTCCCTTACGCGGAAAGAGCGGAACCATGCTGGGAGGAAGGCCTTGCGGAACATATGATTCGCAAAACCGAACCCGGCCGCCGTCTGCCATTGTGCCTTGCCCTCCGCGGAAGCAGCACTCAGTGCTTGTTTAGCCACTTCCTCGAGGAGCTCAAAAGGTAAGCTAGGGGGCCCTTGGTGAACATCACAGGTAATCGAGTTGATGGAGTGGTGTTGGATTACGTCGCAGACAGTCTCCATGGTAAGCTGAGAGTGAGGGGAGGTGTGTATATGTGGAGAAGATTGCTCTTGAGCCACGGCAAGTTCTTATACAGGCTAAGGATTTGATCGAAGGGGTCAAATCTGGTCAATGTGTGATTGCTTACTTTAGCCTTTCAATAGTTTACTCACGAGGCGCGTCAAGCGGGGTCCACTTCTCAATGAAATTCGCCAGAAGTGGGCAGGAGCGCTTTTATTCAGCGCCCGATCGAGCAAGCTTCACGGCGGTCCAGCCCACCTCGAGGCGAATACCTGTGCGCACTCAGGGGTGCGAAAAATGGGCGTAAAGGCCCCCGCCAGCCCCGAATGAGGTTCCCTGTGACAATGCGTGTGAGAGCGTTGGCAGCGATTCGTGGTGCGCTCCTCGCCGTTCGAGCTTGGTCGTCGTCACCGAGTGGAACGGCTGGGGAGGCTCCATGGATACATTCCTCTCTGGCGGTAAGCGCCGACAATTGCGGAGACTCAGACTCCGACTTTCGATCCGAGAGTGGGTCTCAACTGATGTCAGCAACCTCAAGCACGCCCAAATATGCCCGCCTTGTAAAAATAGCCACCATATCATCTGGATTCTGAACAAACTATTGCGCAGTGGATAATTTCCAGCGATATTGGTGAGTGAGCTCACCGCAACGGATAACCATAGTTTTACTAGGCTCGAGTGCGGCCTCGGGTAGATTCTCCTTTGCTAGTCAACTGCAGTGGCCCTCAGCAAACCGCTATGAGAACAAGAGTTGGTGGCTTAATTCAAACTCACAGAGCCTGCGGCAACGCACCTTCAAAGCCTGAATCCCGCTGTGATCTCACCCAGCGATGTGCGCAAGTCAGGTCACAGGTCATCTCTCTTATGCCGTCCAATTCACTCGTACACCCCAGTTTTCGAGAGAAGATTGACAGCGACCACCACTCCATAGTCAGGCTTCAGGGGTCAGACTGCTCCAACATATGAACTTCGTTATGAAAATTAAAATCGAAGCCAAAGGTCCCGAGCAGGGTAGCGACAGCCGTCCTCGACACGCGTGCGGGGGAGTTCCAAGACGCTGGGGAGTCATAAACCCGTGATCGCTTGCGACTTGCATACCGGCGGCGAAGGCTCCAATGGCCTTGATCGGCGGGGAGATTGAGGGGTAGGCGTTCACGACCTGGGATCATGTCTTGTCCATGCGTAATTGCATGCCATAACGAGCAATAGCGAAGTCTCTTGGAATGGCTCGACCAGAGAAGATTTTAGGGCTAAAATTCTATTCAGCTATCAGGGCGGGCTTACAGGGCATTAGCTTCTAGATGTAAAGTTGGCCTTACAACTCCAACCTGATATCCTCTTTGTGGATCCAATCCAGTGGACCCCCTTTCCGATTTCCTCCTTCATCTCCCTCTTGTTGTTGAGCAGTCCCTTGCGAAGCCTGATTCGGTGCCAACAACCGCAAGAGCATCATCGATAGGGATCTTGCTATCCTCCAGAAAACTGTCTCGCCCATCTGGAGTCTCCCCACCCAGCCACCAGCTCTATTGACATATGACGTTCGAGTTAGAAAGATAATGAAGCTCGGGGAATGCTCGGAGAGGACCAACCTCATAATTCGCGCGGTACGATCGACCCGCTGCTCCTGGTACCACAACGTCCCCCGCACTTCTCCGGATCGAGGAAGTAAAGCGTTGGCAAGAATAACGGCGTCTATAGGTAAGGAGGCGCAAATTAATGAGCTATACAACGTCAAGTGATCCGCCAAACAAGCGGTGTACTTGCCCTCGATACTGGCATTGGCGCCCTGTCCGATATACGGCCACATGGGATGAGCTGCGTCGCCAATCAATACCACATTCCCTGATTTCGAGACGATCCTCGGGTAATGTCGCTCTACAAGTGCGGACTTGTACATTCGCTATATAAAAGCGGCAACGGTCTCGTAAGCAAGGCTGACAAATGCAACATACACTACGAAAGCGCACGCACATCTGAGCGCTCAACGATCTGGCTAAATGTTCCGAAAGGATGCCAGTACTGTTTCGCGCGTTGTACAGACGCGTCCAGGCTTTCGTCCGAGTACCTAGGCATCGGCGTACCTGGTCCACGTGGCGCGATTTCGTCTGGCTCGAGAACGTACCAAAACTGCGAATTCGAGTGCGTGGTTCAGCACGACAGATACACCCTAAGATCCAAGCCGGCTTTCTCACCTGTCGATTGTCTGGAAGTGACCATGTACCGTAACCGCCCTGAACATGAGACCAAGATCTGTAAGTTCCTGCAAAGGAAATAAAGAACCACGGGAGAGACTTTACTTTGCCAGAGTTTGCGATGCACCAGTGGCTCTTCCCCGTTTCCTCAGCGGGAAGATTCGGAATAGAACTCGAGATTCCTGCCACGTAAGACCAGCCTGAGAAGCAGGGTGCGGTGTCCTCGTCTTCTGCCAATACGAAATCTCGCACTCTTGATCGAACACCGTCTGCACCGACGACGATATCGGCATCATCAGTGGTATCGTCCTCATACACGACCCTGAGTGTGTTCTCTCCGGTGTTTTCTGTTATCTCTTTGTATCTTTTCTTCATGTGTACGTCGATTCCGTATCCACGAATCTCGGATAACAAGATCTCCTGGATAGATGATCGCTCTATAGCCTAATAATAGATCGAATTAACGGTGTACATAAACTGGGAAATTATATGAAGATTTACGATGAAGTGTCCACCAAAAGCGGTCGGGGGCATTGGAATATCCTGCACCGTCTTCTTACTCCACCCTTCGTGCATTGCGACGCCTGTAAGAACCTGCCCCTTTTCGAGCAATTTGGGAAGGAGACCCAGCTGCGCAAGTGGGCGGGTCCCGTTTGGGCTAAGGCAAAACGCCGCACCCGCCGCGTCGAATCGTGAAGCAGCATCGACAATCTTAACAGAGAGGTTGAAATGCGGGCGAGAGAGCTGCAAGCGCAAGAGCGAGAGTCCGAGTGTGAGGCCAGCGACACCAGAACCGATGATCAAGACTCTAAGAGGTTTGGGCTCCGTCATGATTCAAGGGGTGACTTGTTCGGAAGGAGATTGTGGATAGAAACCAGGTTGATATGTATATATAGGAAACCCACTTCGCTCTGTGCAGACAGGCGAGACGGGATGCTCGAGGAAAATGGCGGCCGCAGCTGCACGCAGTCATCTTTGTACCGTCATGGATATGGCATTTGGGGACGCCAAGCTCTCGCGTCGGCAGAGATACCTAATGCGGGAAACACGACCAGAGAATTAATGAACCACGAGATGCAAGACGCAGCGTGCGCAGTTGTCGTTCCGTGGTGGACGTTCAGGACGAACCCTCAGCTCAGGAGTGAGCGGCCCGCAGACTCGGAGGCTACCGACCCCATTCTCGAAGTACGTGCCATCCTGGACTATGCTGGCTATCCTTCGTCGCTCTCGTCAACCATCAACCAAGGCCCTCAGCCAACCTCGCCGTACTTTCTTTCCGCTGCCATCTTTCCCATTTCCTTCAACTGGCAGCAATGATCGGGCCAGCCCAAGCCCAGGAGGCAGCCCGGACGGTACTACTACATTTCACAAGTCTACGATATTTCCGTACGCGCTTCCCCCCTCACGTCTCGAGCGCGCGAACATTGACAAAAATGACGCGTAATGACGCGCTACAGGTACTCGCCAAAGCAGCTGTATACTGTAGTCGCGGATGTCGACTCGTATCATCGGTTCATCCCGTTTTGCACGGCCTCGCGCGTGCTCACAGCACCACCGCGGGACCGGTTGGTTCCCTATGACGTGGAAGCTGAGCTCAAGGTTGGCTTTATGAGCTTTGAAGAGGGGTACATCAGCCGTGTGCACTGTAGGCCATACCAGATGGTCAAGGTGAGTGATACGCGCCCACCAGGGATCAGCCGCACCTTAAGCACCCTCAACTTCAATTCTTCTTCCAGGCTACAGCTTCGTCGTCTACGCCTCTATTCAAGAGTCTCGTTACAACATGGCAATTTGAATCTACATCGAAACCTGCGCCAATCACTGCTTCCAAGAACTCATTGCAACCGACTAACATCGATTTGCCAGGGCCAACTCGCGTCACATTTGATCTCACGTATGCATTCGCAAACCCACTATACGCCTCCATATCAAGCAGATTTTTCGGTCAGGTCTCAGAGCTGATGGTACAGGCATTCGAAAAACGATGCGTAGAGGTTTATGGGAGAGGCCAGAGCTAGCCATAGAGTCATACTTAGAGATTATACACAAATATCGTTATTTCAATACCTCAGCTCCTGGGGTTCAAGTATCACGCAAGCAGGGGGAGGCAGCAGTAAGACCATGAAGGAGAGACTCTGATCCCGAATTAGAGAATAAATTCCGAGAGCTGAGAGGAAACAACGCGTCTATTGTAGCTTGTCGGCAAAGGTTCGCGGCGGCAGGGGTCCGGGAACCTGCCCATCTGCCCATCTTCGCATGACGTTCCCTTGCATGGGGTTCTCTTCTCCCTCATATACTCGTAGCCTAGCCAGCCGTTTTTCGCGTAGTTTATTCTTTGGGAGCATCCCAGAAACGGCTTTACGGATTATCTGCAGGGAAAAGTTTGCGCTGTGAGCTAGAGTTTTCGCGTCGAGCTCGCGGAGAAACGCGCCTCTTCAGGTTTCTTCTCCATCATGGTTTTATATGGGACTTCTTTGAGCCCACCAGGATAGCCTGAGTGGGACCGATATAGAATTTGGTCTGCCTTTCTCCCCGTTACGCGCACCAGTTTCGCGTTGGTCACCGTTACGTAGTCCCCACAGTCAACTAGAAGCAAACAAGAGGTGCTTGAGTCGTACTAGCTGAGAGTTCAAAGAGACTATGGTGCTTACCACCGCGGTCAAAGATAGGCTTGTGTTTGCCCATGAGAACTATCGCAATTCGCTGGGCAAGTTTCCCGAGAATTCGGCCTTCAGCGTTCACAGAGTGCCATGTCCGTGCGTACGCGAGTGCTGTCTAGTAAAAATTCACGAGCATCAGGCTATGGCCTCGCGCAAAAGGACAAAAATATGAGCCCAACGTTTCCGACGACGTGCGACATTTCGACAAAGGATGTGAACTTGCGACGAGCAGCTGGAGGTTTGTGGAGGCCGGACGGATGCAAAATTCCACGACCGAAATGAGAAAGGCTCGGGACGACGAGCAGCGTCCCTTCCTCAGCGTCCATCGTCATCGGCAGCCTCCATGTCCAAACGACGAGTAGCCTACTTTTACGACAGTGAGCCCCATATCAACTCTCAGCTTATATTCACAGTTGCTCACTCTGCGCGCTGCAGACGATGTCGGAAACTACTCGTATGGCATTGGACACCCCATGAAGCCCTTTCGTATGCGGATAACCCATAATCTCATTTCTGCGTACGGCATGCTTTCCAAGATGGACATCATTGTATGGTTCTATTTCCAGAACCTCCACTAAAGTGCTGTCCTCATTATTCTGGTTGCAGCGTCCCCGGCGAGCTACGCCAGTCCAAATGACACGGTTCCATACAGACGAGTACATCGACTTCCTCAATAGAGTTACCCCGGAGACCATGCAGGAAATGTCGGGAGGTGGAACAAAATGTAATGTCTCTCGGATACGCGCTTAAACTAATCCTGTTGACCGAAGTTCGCTTTCAGTCTTGGTGGGCGAGGACAATCCTGCGTTTGAAGGCATCTTCGAGTTCTGCTCCATCTCCACGGGTGGATCCCTCAGTGCGCGCGTTCCCTATTCATGTCGACGTGTTGAATCTCATTTCATCTCATTGTGCAACTAGTGGCAGCGGAACGGCTCAATTCCGGTTCAGCTGATATAGCGATCAACTGGGCGGGTGGGCTACATCACGCCAAAAAGCGAGAAGCCTCAGGGTTCTGCTATGTCAATGATATAGTACTCGCCATACTTGAGCTCCTACGGTATGCTCTGCACGTTGATCCCGCGCCCTTTCCATCTCACTCACGAATCCACAACTTGTATTATGCAGATATCACACGCGAGTGCTATATGTAGATATCGACTGCCACCACGGAGACGGCGTCGAAGAGGCGTTTTATACGACAGACAGAGTCCTCACCTGTTCATTTCACAAGCAAAAAGACTTCTTCCCTGGAACCGGCCTGCTTCTCGATCGTGGTTTGGGAAAGGGCAAGGGGTACGCGGTGAACATCCCTTTACTAAATGGCGTGACGGATGAGGATTATCAAAGTGTATTCGAACCCGTGAGTCTTCGTCTTCAGCTGCTGCTACGTGAGAGTCCATGCCTAAGCTATCATATTCGCGAGAACAGGTCATGGAACGAATATTAGAATGGTATCGGCCTGCGGTAGTCGTACTCCAATGCGGCGCCGATTCGCTATCTTCCGACAAACTCGGCTATTTCAATCTTTCTCTGAACGGTTAGTCTACATACCACTTCGAAGCCCAGGCCCCATCCTCACATGTCCTATTCTGCCCTAGGTCACGCAAATTGTGTCCGTTATCTGCGCACCACTGGGATTCCTCTAGTTCTCCTCGGTGGCGGCGGCTATACTGTCAAGAACGTTGCGTGTGCGTGGACTTACGAGACGGCCTGCGCATTAGGTCACGACAAAGACATCGACCTGAATCTCCCCTACAACGACTATATGGACTGGTTTGGACCGCGGTATCGGCTGGAGGTTCAGGAGAGTAATATGACGGATGATAATAGGAGGGAATACTTGGATATTGTTAGGTGCGTCATATTCTTTTGCCGCGAGGTTTAACCGTGGGCTGACCTCGATTGAAACGCGGTTCTAGACAAAAGGCCATTGAAGGCCTTCGGGACCTACCGTTTGCACCGAGTGTAGCCATCCAGCCTGTGCCCAGAAATAAGATGACAGAAGAGCTAGGACTGTTCGGCCAGGAAGTGGACGATTCAGACGAGGAGACTAGTGACCTCGATGTCCGAATATCACGTAAATAACCACTCCGTCCTATGTCAACTCGGAGGACACTAATCAAGATTTTCATCGGTCTAGAACGTGTACGCGACGCTTTCATCTCGCGCACGGATGACGACATATCTGATGGTGAAGACGCACCGCCGACACGGGGCGACCGATACGACTCGGACGAGATCATGTCATCGGACGACGAGGGCGGGTCTACATCGCGGCGCCCTCGACATCACAATCGCCGCAATCACGACACCAAGAAGAAACGATCCTTCTTCAGCGGGACAGGGGCGCTTTGGAACTCGGGACTTGGACTTACCGGCACGGGTATGGGCATGAGTATGGGTGCGGATATTGTGGATCGGGATTGGGCAGGGCGGAGGAGTACGCCGAGTATCATGCGTGCTGGCGTCGGCATGCCTAACGGAGGGCCGCGGTGGGGTGTTGGTGAGCCCAATGGCGGGGCAGACAGTCCGATGAGTATCGCATGATGGCACGATGGTGTCGTCCGTTGTTCTTGTATCACTTCCTACCTGTCTCATGTACTTTTTACTCGACTCATTCTGTAGACGCGAATACAGGCTGCGATTAATCTTGCATCAAATCGCGTGCATCGGGCCGTCGACGTCGCAAAACCGGTCCCGCGTCCGGTGATCTTGCGGCGATCTCTCGAGAGTCCAGAAAATGATGATATAGTGCTGGGGCACCTACAGGCACAGCAACAAGTAGCACCAGGCACGGAGATTTTGAGTTCCACGAGATTGTCCGTTTGAACTCGCCAAGCTTCTCAGGCATGATGCATCAGGCTCTGCATCAGGCCTGACGACTGCAAGACAGATTTGGCGCGACCACCTAGCTCCCTACGTATGAATATCTCCAAAGACTTGGGCCCGTGCGACGCGCTCTGGCTCAGAGAGTCCCTTTGGCCTGAACTCCAGTGCCCATTATGTAATAACTGCGAATGTCCGGCTAACGGGTGTTCCGGCCCGAGCTCTTACGATGCTCCGCTCCGGACCTTAAAGCTCAGGGGCAGATGGTGATGTGTAGCATATGGAGCTGCCAGAGTGGAAGCTGATCCATCTGAAACGTGGCTTCTCTTGCGAGCTGGGGGGTATAAAGGCACAGAGACCGCACCAACGTCACTAGTCCAAGTACCCACCTTGCCGCCCCGCGCACGCCAAAAGCTTACGATGGTCCCAAGACTCAACGTCCTCGCCCTCGCTTTGGCAGCCCTTATCGCTATCGCCTCGCCGGTCCCCGGTGAGTAAGAGACCATGTTCTGCCTTCAGTTGTCTCTGACATTCCGTATTTCCTTAGCCGTCAAAAACGCCCCCGCCGAGCGCGATCGGTCTCCCAGAGCCCCTCTCACCATAGAAGTGGCTCCCGTTTCAGAGATCTGCCGTTATGGTTGCATTTGATAAGGGCTAATCAGTTATTTGCCTGTGAGTCCATCCCCATACAAGATTATAGCAATGAGTACTGACCACTTGCATATCGTCAGCAAAGTAGCATCAATCCTGCATATGCGCGAGGATTGTACGATTTAAATTATTGAAGAGCGTTTCGCCTGGGCTCAGAAGCGTGTATCCGCACCGGTTAATATAGGTTACGATAGATTCAGAGCCGGCTCATTGATAACATTAATAGGGGTTGAAGGCCTCAGGCCCCAATTTTCAAGCCTTTCGTCGTGCGCGACAGTACTGGCTGTTGCCCTCACACTTTTAGACATATAAGACGCCAAGCCGTATAGGTGGCACTTGAACATTCACTATGCGTCTCTTTACCTCAATCGCTCCAATTGGGGCTGCTGCTATTGCGTTGCGGATAGTTGACAGTGAGTACCTTGTATTATATGATACGACGCAATTCCAGCGATGCTCCATTGCAGTTGGGGATGCTATATACTTTTGCCCGCCACAGTGAGCGCACACGCACACAGTCGTTGAAAGAGCCTTCCAGCTGTCGTAAGGCACGCGCAGCAAGCCAGTGATGATTGCAGTTAAAATCTGTAGGCTCGCCCAGCACGAACCCCCACAGCCGGATGGGTACGGCAATTGGAACTGTGGCCGGTAATGAAGGCCTTTGGGCGAAGGATGTGAGTCTCTGAAATGACCGGAGACACGTACTTATCATTCTGAGGATTGTGAAGCTCATAGCAGATCGTCGACGTCCGATACGAGGTAAATATCTGTTTGTGTGGATCGATTATTGGGCGTTGACCTCAACTTATGCATGTCCGTTAACAGAGAGAGTCGAGGTGCCGAAAGATAGCTTCTTTTAAGTCCGGCACCGGAACTCAAGCCAGCTCTTGAGGACGATCAAGGAAGTAGATCCTAAACGCGGCTTCAACTCCGCCAATAATCGCCGAGCACCGGAATCACACATGACAGGCAGATCAGAAATCTTTTCATTCATATCATTGCGTTTCCGGATGAAAATACTCCTTATACGTGTGCGAATACCCCATTAGCCATTTCCCCAGCACGACACCTCCAATCCAATTCATCAATACGCCCAGCGGCTTCGCAATGAATTTAGGCCCGGGTAGGGCCATTATAACATTGTTTTCATGAAACATGAGTAGGAGTTGCAGGATGTTTGGCTGCATGTTCGCCTTCTTGCAGTCCTCGAGGTAAGAGTGCGCATTTCCTGCATCGCACAAGCCATGACGCATCGCTGAGCCACTCAGATGCAGGGAATAGAATAAAGTGGCTCACTGAAGAAACACTCGTCTTTCGCTCTCGTGCTCGGATTTAGCCCGATCTCAATACTTGCCCTCTCAGTGTCGCTGGCATTCCTGAACGTATGGAAAGCCTGCATTGGGATGGTGATGCTGCCCCCCTCGGGAATGACCCTCTCCCGTCCTTCCAGCGTGGCAAGCATGGTGCCCTTTCGCACCCAAAATGTCTCCTCTTGGACGCTATGCCAGTGGTAGGGGGGTGTGAAGTGCGTTTCTGGTTGGGAAGGAATAAATGGCGGAAGATGCTCGATGATGATGTAGCGCTCAGAAGGGGACTGGGAAAATTCGAGCTGCATGGACCCGTCCCCGAGGGGTATTGGGTTGAGAGACGCTGTATGCGTGCGGGATGGGTGCGACGCAAAACGAGAGAACATGGTGGCAACCTCGAGCTCGTGCACGCACTGGGAAGATTATCATCCAAATGAGTGGCAGTGCTAATGTAGTGGGTAATATTTACCCGTGTGTACACGGAGTCGACGGTCCCCCAGTTCGAAATATTGACAGACCAACTCAAGCTTATACATGCTGTTCATCATTCTCATATGTCAAGTGCTGAATACGGCAGGCCGGAATGCCTCGTCGCGTCCAATCCTTGACGTCCAGTAAGGCAGGCGCATCTACAATTTTACCTGGGCTCCATCGACGTACCACCGCGTGTGATCTCACCGCGCTTCGGCTGCATTCCAACGGCGTCCGGGCAACATCTACAAGAAAGCAGGTGTCCAAGACTATAAGAGATGCGCGTGGGAACTTGATTGCTTGCGATGCGGGGGGCAGGGCACGAGTGTCTGGGTTCGAGAAGCAGAAGAGGGGCGTGACGAGAGTCGAGGAAGACGGCGAGGTTATAGATATTGGGCTTGGGGACCCGGAGGAAAAGCTCAAGGGCGGGGGGAAAGAGATTGGGACCGTTCGCGAGGTCAAGGATGTTGCAGATCATCGTGCGAAGAAAAGAAGGAGGTTTGAAAGGGACTGCGACACATTCTTGGAGGCGCCACCCCGGGAGACTGGTACGTTTCACAAATGATTGTTTCACGGATTCGGCCGACTGATGAAAGGGCAAAGGTCCATCGTCTTTGTCTGTTCCTTCGTCGAATTTGCTCAAAACGATCCACCATTTTGCCAGTAATTACTACTCCAAGCGCGGCGAGCTGTTCGATGGGACAGCCCGGTATCGAGAACTTCGAAAGGAGAGGCGAAGGAGGAAGATGGAAAAATCAAAGGAACAAATCGACTCAGAACATGACAGTGGCTCGGAAAGCGAATCAAGAAAGGATTGCGATGTGGACGAGGACGAAGACAATGAGGAATCCGAGTTTTGGCCATCACCCGGATCTGGCGGCGACGGCGACGGCCACAAACCGCACCTTCAAACCGATGAGGGAAGACGCTCACCAAGAAAGGATATGTACCGCGCGTTTGATGGCACGGCACTCATGGCGATTGGTGAGACTTTTCCACGCTGTGAAATGCCCTTAAGAGCTCATCACCTTAACTGTGCGACTTATGCCCAGGAATGATCCTGCAAGAACACGTTGCATCCCTCCTCGTGGCCAGCAACGGCGACGATGGGCGTCTACGCGCCTTCAAGGATGGCTTGAATACCTTGAAGGATGATCTCCATCGGAACACGGGGGAAAGGAGCGGCGATGTCATATTAATTAGTGAAGGTGGTGAAGGCGAGCAAGGATGAAGAGGCCAAACAACTGTAGCAAATAAACCACGCCTTTTCGTCAGGATCCACATCAAATACGATTCATTTGACCCGAACTCCACTTTGGTGACTTTCCTTTTTAAGGCATATATGTTTGTGCCAGTGTCTTTGAGTGTTCGCACTTTGTCGCATATAAAACCCGTGCTTTTCTCATTTTGCACTGCATCCTCCTTCCTTCCTACCACCATCATCGACGCCCCTCAGGACCTTACATCGCATATCTCTCCAAATCTCAGCCCATCTGCCTTATTTCGTCTCCCCGCCATGAACGAGAAACAGACTCGTAGGACACCAGCCACTTCATTTTTTTTTTGTTTCAGCAGCCAGCTCACGTTGAATTCTGATGCTCAACAGCGTCCAAAGCGGCTCCAAGGCAATCGCGCGCGCTCGCTGCACTCAACATGCTTGACAGTAATACAAGACCCACTGCGCCAGTGACCAGGCAATATGCACCTGCTGCCCCAGCCGCCCCGCGCACACTTCCGTGGGTTCATCGTGCTACGCCATATTCGACTTATCCAAACCCTGGAGCTCCTGCGCACGCTTCTACTTCCCGTCCGGCCCCTGCATCGAGTTCAAGTCCACCTGACGGAAGCGATCTGGCGTCTCTGACTCTCGCAACGCCCACTGTCTCGTCGCGCACGTACACCACTACGGCAGCGAAAACACCGGGCTCGGGTGTGAAGCGCAAGAGGGCGGCCCTTCCTTTCGCAGCGCCGACTATCAAATTGGACGACTCGTCAGATTCGGAATCTGCACTTCCAAAGGCACCTCAATACAACCACATACCAAAGACGCTGTCAGCATCAATTTTGTCAAGATCATCTCCGGCTCCGATAAAAGCGCCTCCGCTTTTTCGCGATCAGACCGAAGAACCTGCGCGAAAAGTTCCTCGAACTATCCCGCAAATGTGGGGAGCTGGGGAAGACCCTGGGTATAAGGCCCCAAGCCCTGTACCCAAGTTCGGCCTAGCCCCTCGCGAAACGCCAGCTGTTATTCTTGACGACTCGGACGAGGATATCGAACTTCCTGGAGGATGGCCCCGTGGTGCAGGTCCTTCGGGCGTCGGCGCTTCGGCCCCTACTCAAGCACAAGCTCAGCGCCCCAGTGTTGCTTCCGCACTGACTTATGCCGCCCTTGGTAAAGAAGTACTGGATATTTCTGCTGAGCAAGCGAGGAGGAGAGAGCTAGCTGCGATGGCCCTCGCGAGCCAGCGTGGCCCATTGGATTTGCGCGCTCAAGAGCTCGCTTTAGTCGGTGCAATTCCCGCTGCGAGTGCGCGCCCGTTCTCATGGAATCCCGGGGAGTTGGCGCCGACCACCGCTCTCGACTACGGAGGCGCTGACCAACAAAAGAAGTCGAGTTTTTTCAACTCGATTCTTTTTCCCATCTGTCATACAGTAATTGATATTTTCTCGCGAATTTTTCCTTCTAGATTGGCGGAGTTCTTTCGAAGCGCAGTACAGAATTTTCAGGGTACACTTTCTGTGCGTGATGCGATGGAGAAACTGAATCTTGCCAGGTAAACAGATCCCAGCGCCTGATAGCAAAGGGCTCCACCCATCTCATTTGTTTCCATGATGTTCCCCAGGCAGGAAGATTACATCCCTGGGCTGGAGATTAGGCTTATGCCTCATCAGCTCATTGGCGTTGCTTGGTTCGTGCCTATTTATCAATGTCATTGAGACGTAGTAATAATAATAAGAATCATTACATCAGGATGAAAGATCAAGAAGAGAACCCCAAGTGTCGTGGTGGGATCCTAGCTGACGAAATGGGTCTTGGCAAAACGTTCGTGTTCCGCTCACTCATTACCATTAGAACTTGTGTTTTCTGAGCGCTTTATCAATAGTGTTGAGACTATCGCCACGATCACTTTGAATCCCAGCGAAGATAACGAGCGTAAAGGAACACTCATTATTGCGCCTACGGCGCTCTTGGAGCAGGTGTGTACAATTCCACTTGTTGTACCCTCTTTATTCACTTCCAAACCACCGCTGACTGGATGTTATAGTGGCGAGATGAGATAGCCACGAAGACACAGCAGGGCCTTTTCCGTGTCCACATCCACCACGGGCACAGTAAGATAAAAAGCGTAAAGCAAGCCCTACGCTATGACGTGAGCCATCACTATCTTTTCTTTGTACGGTGTTTGTCTAATTGTGTATTTCGCATAGGTCGTACTCACCACATACCAAACGCTCAACTTCGAGTTCCCGAAGAAGAAGAAAAAGGCAGCGGGCAACCCGCTCGAACGCACACCTGACGAGATCCTGGACGACTTGGACGACGAGGATGGCGGTAACTGGTCTGACTGGTAACTATATTTCCTTCGCTTTTTCGGTCTGTTATATCGAGAGTCTGAAATGAGTCATGGATATCTTAGGGGTCCCATCGCAAAGACGCCCTGGCATCGTATCGTCCTCGACGAGGCACAGTATATTCGCAACAGATCGACGCGCGCCAGTATCAACGTCGCTAGGTTGGATGCAACGTATCGTTGGGTCCTTACTGGAACGCCGATCACTAACACCTTGTACGTACCTCCTTATTTGTGTGTGAACATGCGGCGCTCACCATGTTGCCTTCGTCTTGGTGTAGAGCGGATATATATCCATTCATAAGGTGAGTCCGCCACAGAATGGATACCAGTGGTGTGAACCTCGCTTTTTCTTGTTGCTAACCCGCCCGTTTTCGCAGATTCTGTCAGATCAGGCCGTGGAACGACTGGAAAGATTTCAGGGAATATATTGTACGTCGCCTACTCCATCGCAAGCTTCCTGCTTTTCACCGAATGCGCCTTTCCCCTCTCGAATTGGTAGGTTGCTCCGCAACAAAGCGACCCGGCAGGGGCAGGTTTGTTTAGCTTAATCATCGATATAGCAGCTTGCTCGGTTTCTAACATTGATATTCAAACCCGGTGTCGTTTAGGGAGGAGAGCACAAGTGGTCCTCGGATCGTGTCTTCTCCGAAGAACAAAAACGATGACTTTAGTGAGTCGGGTTGCTCTTAAATATTTACCTAGGTTGATTTATATAAACTTCTGCCTTTAGGAAGGCAAACCGATCATCCAACTTGGACCGAAGTCCATCGAGTTTGTTTATCTCGACTTTTCTGAGGATGAACGCCAAGTGCGTGTATATCATATTCCGAGGAGAGGTATAGCTTAACTTATGTTAAACAGATATACCGAGCTGTTGAGGAGAGAGCTGCGCAGAAGGTATCCAAGTTTATCAAAGAGGGCACATATGTGAAGAAGTAAGTGCGCTGCCCTCGCAAGCAAGGTGAAGCGATTAACTTGTGGCTTATTTAGCTACCAATACATCCTGGTATAATGCGTTGTGGACATGGCCGCTGCTCTCCTGTGTCTAATATATAATTTTGTCCCAGGTCATGCTCTTGCGGTTGCGCCAGGTCTGCAGGTATGTCGTCGTCCTAAACTCCATGTTCGATACCTAATGACTTCAAATGAAATCCAAGCCATCCGAGGCTCATCACCGTAAGCTTGCCTCTAAAGTCACGGCAGGTATATTTCCTTACTTTCGAAATTATAAAGGCACAACAAGGCGGCCTCATCGATGGCGCCGACGTACATGTCGTCGTTGACTCGACTGAAGCTGCTGAAGGGCGCAAGAAAGCTGATCAGGAATTGGGCTCTCAGTTCACGGCCAGGGTAGGCTCCCACTTCTTTGTACCCTGGATACCTTCCTTATATATCATATTTTTGATGCATCCGTCATCGTAGATGAAGGAGAGGTCTGTACGAGCTTGCGTACATCGGTGGCCCATTTTGCTGATGAGGGTGCTCCCATAGGTTCCGCGCTCGTTACAGGGAACGCGTCGTCGCTGAGCAGAACGGGTCTGCAGAGGCGGAGGATCCGGATGCGGAGTGTCCTATCTGCTCGGAGGGTGAGTTGACCATTGATCAATCTTTATTCCTTTTGTTTAGCTTATATGAATCCACTTAGCCTACACCGACAACGGACGACTGACGAGCTGTGGACACGAATTCTGCTCTGGTATCTGCACTTACATGTCATATGTGGATCCTTGTGCTGACGCTCGAGGGTGGCGTAGAATGCCTGAGCAATGTTTTCGAAACTGAATTACTGCAAGACGATTCGCTTTCTGAGCATGACTACGAGGTAGCAGCGCGATGTGGACTTCGGCCTTGTACGTGCACCGACTATGTCTGTGGTTTGTCGCTTACGGTGTACCCTTTTTAGGTCCGATGTGTCGACAGATGATAGACCCCAAGAAAGTATTCGACAGCTTGGTGTTCAAGCCTACTCTCGCCGAGATGGAAGAGATTGAGCGCGCCGTCAAGCGCGAAATGCAAGCGTCATCATCTCAACCCATGAAACTCGACCCCGAAGAAACGGAAGAAAAGGCCGCATTCATCGACCTCTACGACGAGGATGAGGATGACGACGATTTCTTGCCACCTGTGGAACAATTGATCAGCGGCAAGAAGGCCGTTGGAAAGGGCAAGGCAAAACAGGTGTGCTCTCAAATCAAGTTCTACTGTTCGATTGACGCTGACCGATGAGCATCAGGAGGATGATGACATGATTGATTTAACCAATTCTCAGGGTACCAGGGGTAGTCGCAGCCCTACGAATGTCGAGAAAGGCAAGGCCAAAGCTATTCGCGGAGGCGGAAACGTAAACGACCTCGGCTTGGAAGCCCTTCGCCGTCAACACGACGAAGATTTCATTCCCAGCGCGAAAATGATCGAGCTGATGCGACAGCTTAAGGAGTGGAAGATGGAAGCGCCCGACGACAAAGTCATCTTGTACAGTCAGTGGACTTCCATGATCGACCGTGAGTCCTTCATGAATTCGTCGCCCCCGGCTCTGCGATATGATGTTGACTATTTGACACCGTCATGCTGCAGTCGTCGAAAAGTGCCTAGACTTGGAAGATTACCGACACATTCGCTACGATGGCAGAATGGGCCGTCCTGCTCGAGACGAGTATGTATCGCTGGCTATCAATTTCAGGATGAAACACCTTACCAAATCTGCTACCCATATTGTAGGGCCATCAGAAATTTTAAGCGGAAAGATGGACCCCCAATCTTGATTGTTAGGTACGTCAGACCGCCATTATACGGTCGAAGCTCGAGATTAAACGCTTCTCTTCCGCTCAGTCTCAAATGTGGCGGGGTGGGACTGAACCTAGTCGAGGCAAATAGGGTCATCAGGTTTGTGAACTCCGCGATCATTTTTGGGGCACCGATCAATCTCTGAATGTGGCGGCGAACAGTTTGGACCTTGCGTGGAACGCCGCCACCGAAAACCAAGCGTTCGACCGTGTCCATCGGCTGGGACAGACCAAGGACGTACATATCAAGAGAGTAATTGTGAAAGACACTGTTGAAGCTCGGTTTGTACCCCTAACCTCGCTTCGTGCATTAAAGAATGTACGCCTCACCGTTATCCTTTAGAATCCTGGATCTGCAGGAGCGTAAGCAAGGTATACCATTTGATCTCAACGTCCACACCAAGACATAATTGACCTCCCGTCTTCCAGGGCTCTCCGACGCTGCACTTGGTGAAGGGAAAGGTGGAAAAATCAATAGACTGGGTGCCCGAGAGCTAGCGGCGGTGAGTACCATTCACCCGTGTGTAAAACTCCTTCAGCACGCTGACGACGTCTTGCAGCTCTTCAACATCCATTTGTAATAGCTTCACGAGCCCTAGTTCTACCCTATTTTATCTTAATGTTCTTGTTCAGCCTATCCTTCCACTCACTTACCGACTACTCTTAATTTTATCCATTTGTTGCAAGAGATACTCAGCTAAACTTATCTTGTGATTTATGCAAACGCTTCGTTCTTCACTCCACTCTGTTCGCAGGCTGCTGTGGCTCTCTTTCTTTACCAGTTCCCGTAGTTCCCTTGCCACTTTCACTTGACCTTCCCCTTCGAAATGTCTGTACTGGGATTCCAGTGACGTTGAGCACGGGCCACGCCACAATGTTTGGCGGGGTTAAGGCGCGCGTACAAAGGGATGACCAAACAGGCCACCATAACGCGCTATGTGAGACCCGTAATAAGCACATTTCAATTTCTAAATTACACCACCACCATCGCCTCTGAATTTCGAGCGCCATGCCTCGGATCAACGATTCGGACGACGAAAGGCCCGATGACAGCAGCTCTGACCTCGGGGAGCCCTCTGTTCCTGCTGACGTTACGATGAACGGCGGCGCGCCTGCCGATATTGAATTCGACGACACTGCTGGTGGCTCTGTCGAACAGGCGGAGGACGAAGAGGAAGACGCTCATTCCAGCAAGCGCGCAAGGACCAGCCGGGATGGAAGTTATGCTAAGAAGGAAAAGGATAGCAACAGCGGCAGAAGAAAGGGGCGAGTTGCCACCGATGAAAATGAGGGCGACGATGACGAAGGCGACGAAGAGGACGGGCAAGCCGAGGAAGATGGCGAGTTTGAGGTAGAGGAGGAACCAGAACGAAAACCCAAGGTCGAGCGGGCAGTTATGCTTCCCCGCGACAAGGATGGATACGTTCCGGGCTCGATCGTGCGAGTCAAGCTCGAGAATTTCGTCACTTACGACAAGGTCGAGTTCCACCCCGGCCCGTACCTGAACATGATCTTGGGGCCGAATGGCACTGGAAAGTCGTCTATTGCATGCGCTCTGTGTATTGGCCTTGGATGGCATCCCAATGTATGTGGTGTATTCATTCCCCACCAGTCGCCTGCTGACCCAACCGGGTTTTTAGATTCTTGGTCGCGCGAATGAACTCAACGCCTTTGCTAAGCACGGTGCTGACAGTGGCTTTATTGAGATTGAGCTCAAGGGGCCGCCGGGGAAGCGCAACCTGGTAATTCGTCGGAAGTTGAACGCCAGAGATCGTCGTAGCACTTTCACTCTCAACGGCGAGGGAGTTACGCAAAAGGACGTCCAAACACGCGTTGCTGCACTCGGCGTTCAAGTGGGAAATCTTTGGTGCGAATATCTTGTTCACCCATCTACGCCAGCGTGCTCATTCACTCGACGGGCGTACGCAGCTCGTTTCTCCCTCAAGACAAGGTGTCTGAGTTTGCTCAGATGTCGCCGCAACAGCTTTTGAAAGAGACTCAGCGCGTAGCCGGGGCTGCAGAGCTCACTGACTGGCACACGTCCCTCATCAAGTTCGATGGTGAGCTGAAGGAGCTGGAAAAGGTGCGACTATTTTTGCTATCTGCCTTTGAGCGGATGCTGAATAACTGAGACCGAGCAGGAAAACAACAGCTCGCGCGCGGACATAGAGCATCTCGTCCAACAAAACAGTTTGCTGGAGAAGGAGGTGAAACGATACGAAGCTCGACAGAAAATCGAACAGGAGGTTGGCCATCCCCGTTCTTCGCTTTTTTTGGGCTAATGTCGACCTACTTCCTCCCGTAGATTGCGCTATATGAGCTTTTCCTACCCTACCTGCACTATGGGGACGCCAAGAAGGACTACCAACGCGTTAAAGACGAGAGAAGTAGAGTCGGAAGCACCCTCAAACAACTTGAAGAAAAAAATGCCCCTTTGCACGAAAAGAAAACGTGCGTTGTCGTCAAAATCTGAATTTCGGTACAACTAAACATCTTCCATCGCAGAGAGGTAGAGAAAATCGCGGCCAAGGTTGCGGCCAAGAAGAAAGCGATAAATGCCGGCGTTGATCAAACATACATTAAGATTAAGCGGAAGTCATCTGAGCAAGAGCAGATCGTGAGTCCTCGCCACCAACACTTGTCATACCGAACCTCACATATAGTTTTGTCTTTGTCGACAGGACGCCGATGCTGAGGACCTTCAGAAGAAACTCGATATCCTCAAGAACAACGAAAAACAGCGCAAGCTAAAGATCAACTCGTACAAGCGGGACATCGTTCAACTTGAGAACGAGATTGCGAATCCGCCAGAATTCGAAGACATGGAACAGCTTAACAAACAGCTTGCAGATGGCTCGCAGGTTCTGCGAGAAGCTTCAAATCAGTATGGGGAGGCCCAAGATAGACAGAGGGAGGTTGCCGATCGGAATGCTGAGTATAGACATAAGCTTGAGCTCGCAGACCAGGAGTAAGTGTGGCCAATCGATTTTCTCATCAATACGAATTGAGACGCCTTTTTTTCTCTTAGGATGGCAAATTTGAAAAATAAGTCGCTTCAGCGCGTTCACACATTGTCTCGATGGGACAAAGACGCTGCCGATGCGTGCATTTGGCTTCGCGCCAATCAGCACCGCTTTGCAGCCCAAGTGTTCGAACCTGCTTACGTCTCCATCGACGTTCCGGACCCACTGTACAGAGATGCCGTCGAGAGTTGCTTCAACAATAACCAGCTCAAGGTGCGTTATCACCTGTCCATCAGCCTTCACTGGTATACCGGTATGATTGTTTAAAACATCCCCACTAGACGTTTGTTGCACAGAATGCTAATGACTACAAGTTGCTTAATGAACTCATCAACGACCAAGGAGCGCTTGGACGGAAGGCCCGTATTAACACGTGGTATCGTCCTAAGGACTTTGACAAGCTGATGCCACCACCAATGGAAGAAAAACAGGCTAGTTACCACAACAGTTTATCGTGTCCATAGTATCATTGATGGTATCTCTACTATCGTGTCCAGCTGCACGCCCTCGGATTCAATGGTTACGCCATTGACTACGTGCAAGGCCCTGATGGTCTCCTTTGGTATCTTCAGAAGGAGCTGAACTTGCATCGAACGGTGAGATTCCCCATGAATAACCTCGTCCCTATGCCCATTGAACGCCCGATCGTTTTAGGCTATTGGGCTCGACCCAAGTAAAATCGAACTCAGAGTTGCGATTGAGGCAGTGAGCAGCCGCGAATCCGCACCTACGTGGCCCCCTCCGGCGACGACATTTATAGCTGGCAGAACCCAGCATCGAGTCTCGCGGTCAGCGTACGGCAAGCAATTACCCCAGAGCATGGCCGTCAACATAAGGCCATCCCGAAATTTTACCCACGAAGCAGGTTTGGTCTCTCCACTCGCAAATAACGAAGTGGAAGAAATCACGCGTTTTTTTTGCTACAGCCGACCCTAGTATCAAGGCTGCGATCGAGCAGAAAACTATCGCTGCTCGCCAAGGGATGGCAGAAACTGAGCAAGAGATGGCGGGGCTGTCTGAAGAAGCAAAGCAAGCTAAACAAAGGCATACCGTCGCGAAGGCGCATCAGGTTCGAGTCATTGTACATGCTTAGATCGCTCTATCAGCTTTCTTATCGCTCGCGCGCCTTCCCTAGGACCAACTCAAAGCCCGGAAGGCAGAAATACAGAACGCAATCCGTCACTTTGAGACTAAAAAAGTCAAGCTCGGTATGTGTTGCTTTGTGATCCTATCTCGTGATTTATAGCTTATCCAATTATATCCTAAATCAAGGTACCACCAAGGAGAAATTGGAAAAGGAAGAGAATGCGCCCTCCGCTGAGACTGAACGAAAGAAACTCAAGAGCCAACTTCTTCACTTTGCCAAGAAGCGGGTCAAGTCTGCGTTAGAACTCAAGGCGAGTCGCTCTTGTCATTCAGTCGCTTGAAAGATACTAACGGGTTAATGTGTTGGCTTGCTCACAGGCCTTGATCGAGCACGCCAAAAATGAACATGCGCAAGGTGCTAAACTTGGGCTTGAGCACGTCCAGCTAACTGCCAATGTGAGCGCCCTTGCGGCTATGGCCACTGCTCACGATGAAGAGTCGGCGAAAATCCGCGCGGAGTGGGATGCCCGTAAGCCCTCGTGCACTTGCTTGAACTTGGTGTCTTGGCGATTTACATGATTATCCCAGTTGTTATCGAATTTAACGACGTTAAGGCTTTGGCCAAGCGACTCAGCGAAGAAGTCAAGGAGGCTTTCGATTCAGCAGACCCCGTAATCAAGGAACAGTTCCAGGCACTCCCTGACGTGAGCTTCTCGTAACTTATAGCTGATGTGCGTTCGCTCAGGTCGACTTTTGCGTACATAGGAGGAGAAGGAGGCGTATACGGTCGAAGAAATTCTCGGTCACATCGAAGGAGCGAAAGCCAAATTGGAGCTCAGTCATGCGACAAGCGCGAACGTAGTTGAGAGATACAAGACGAGGGAGGCACAAGTACGTTCCCGTATCCCTTCCGTCCTGATGTGCCGTTCCTGATCTCCCTTCTTCTCCACCTCAGATCGAAGAAAAGAAGCAGCGCCTTGACCAGCAGGAACGAAGAGCGGCGAAAGTCGCTAAGAACATGCAGACGGTCAAAGTAAGTCCTCATCGGCATTTTTTATTTAAATAACTGTACCTTACCCATCTCCTTCCAGGACCAATGGTATCCCGCTCTCAAAGATCTTATTTCGAGCATCGGGGACAAATTTTCCGCGGCCTTTGATCGTAAGTCCTTGCCGCACAACGATACCGTGTCACGCTTAAGCCAACTTGTTATAAAGGCATCGGTTGTGCGGGTGAAATCAAGATATCCGAGAACGAGGACTACAAGGAATGGGCCATCGATATCCTCGTCAAATTCCGGGACAAGGAAAAGTTGCAGCTCCTTACCGGGCAGCGCCAATCTGGTGGTGTAAGTATCTTTCGCTTTCGCTTGGTCTAACAGCGCGCTAACGCTGGCCCCTCCCAGGAACGCTCTTTGACGACGATTCTCTATCTCATGAGTTTGACTGAACTCGCGAGAGCCCCGTTCTCTCTCGTGGACGAAATCAATCAGGTTGGTCTTCTTTCTCCCCTTGCAGTTTAAGACTCAATAGCTGAACTCTTCGTTCAAGGGCATGGATCATCGTGCCGAGAGGGCGGTTCACAATCAACTTGTCGAAGTCACCTGCAAAGGAGACAGTGGCCAGTACGTACCGCACCCACTATTTCCTTTTATCCAATATCTAAGTACTGTTGATGCGCCTAGATACTTCCTCATCACGCCCAAGCTCTTGCCTGCGCTGAGATATCACGAGCGCATGCGCGTCCTTTGCGTCTACAACGGCGAGTGGCTCCCGGAGGAACAAGGTATTGGAAGCATGAAAAGTCTCCTCGACAGCTATGTTCGCGCCAATCCTGGCTTGGTTGCCGCGCACTAGTCATATTGATATCATATCTTGGTGATTTAATCTCTTGTGTATTTTACTTTCATGATATTTCGCCTACCAGCTCGCCGAGCTGGCGCCTCCGCTGTTTTGCCGCCTTTATACACTCTGACATGCTTTGACTTCCCCCGGCGAGAGATCCGACACCAACTTGGGTGACTGATGCTAATTCGCCATGTTCATCGACTACCACGGTCACTGAGGTTTCGATCAGCGGTTCTTCAAACGCGGAGGGGTCTGCTAACAGATGAGTCCTACATGAGAGAAGAGGTTAGATTGTATTACAAGATGCTCAAGGCTGAGCGCTGAGCGATCGTACGAACCCGTCAAATACCGCAAATGACGCTGAAAGTGGGGTGCGCGTTATTGTCAAGGACACTTTGTTGACTCGTGAGCATATTGTAGTCCCAGCTTCCTCATCAAACGTTGGTACGGGTATGCGAGCTATATGCAAACTTTTAGTAAGTGGGAAGGACACGCGAAGTTCAAAAATGACATACTATTTTTCAGTGCGGCCATTACAGCAATTAGAGTCGCGTCGATGACATTCCCGTCATAGTTGATGCACGTAGCATCGATGTAAAGGACCCAAGCAGCTTTCTTTGGATGAATGCAAAGAGATGAAAGGGGTATGACACCAGACCTTTTTGTTTTTGTTCAAGTTAGACTGAGCAAACGCAACAGGCTGTAACAGCGGACGTACGACAGCAAAATCTCGTTGATCCTATCTGAGATGACTTGCGCTTCTTCTCCTGGCGCACCAGGCTTGAATTTGGGCGAGCATATCGCGGGAAGGTCTATGTTGGGGACTGGAATAAAATTGATTAGACACAAAATTACAGCCTCCTTGGCAAGAAAAAAAAGGTTCGAACCTATAAAGCCCTCGTCCGGTCTCTCTAGATTAGGCTGGGCAATCTCTGCCTTTACGCCACATACTATCGTAGTGTCACCGAGTCGAACCAACGCCGATCCGTCAGCTGTACTTATTGACCCTAGAGAAGACGTTAGCGACTGAGATAACTATGACGAAGTGGCACTAACTCACCAACATTGACGTTGACACCCCTCCAGCCAAGAGCTTCTCGGCCGTCAGTTCTGATTCCCTCCGCAAGAAAACGCTCAAAATATGCACGGGGGTGCAGACGCTGAAAGGTAGACGCTTCTAGCTTTGTCGATTGCGAGCTGGTGCCGGTGGACGCCATAACTCAAGTACTTTTAATTTGCTTCCGGCCAAGCGGACGACATCATCATCTCCGGTCTTGAGACAGCGCCGGACTCGGCAGATCCTGCTAGCTAGGAGTTTCAAGCGCTGGGCGACACAAGCTATCTCAGAACAGTAGTCTCCGCCGAATCGTGCTCTTGGACGCGAGGCTAACCAAACGCTGTGGTCCTTAACTACTAACCAGTAGTAAGTATCCTGCGGCTGCCCGTCTATCGCTTCCTGCCAGTACCAGGTGGTCATGAGCTATGACAGTGGATTACCAACGCGCCGCCAGGTATAATATAGGATCTGGAGTGCTATTCGGTAGCCTCTAGCGCGATGCCGTGACAGAAACCCTCTAGCTTTTGAGCGCCAACTCTGATTTTATCTAGTCTCGTTTTGACCCGTCATTGCCACCCTTCAAAACTGTCCCGGTCGGGGAATAAACTGTCTTTGACGCGCGCTCTCATACCGAGGATAAGGCATTCGTCTTCCCTGCTTTTTCACGCCTAAATATAGGCTGCCGAGAGTTGCACATACCAAGGTGATCCATAAGGCGTGCGCGGCGATTCTTCTGTCCCGTTTTTGAGACCTAGAATCGCCGCTCGGGGATTAGAAGGTGGGCCGTCTTGTGCGTACCCGCGAGGGTGATGTTTGGGCGTTGCATCGGAGAGCACACACATAATGAATGCACCCCCGCTAGCGCAAAGGGTTAGCTCGCTCTTGCGGGCGCCCTCCAGCCGTGCTTGACACTTGTTTTGAGTCAACACGCAGCCAATCTAAGCCCGCACCCCCGGCGGATTGCCAACCCCAAACTCCAGCGAGGATTGAATCAACCATCACCTACGTTTCACCCACCTTACCACCACGCGTTCCATTGTTTATTGGCCGTTAAACATTGACTATTCCATTGCATCACCTTCTCCCGCCCCAGTTGGACCTAGAACATGAGGTGCCAGGTGAACACAAATCAGTTGGAGGCTCAAGCGCAAGACTCCGGCGAAATCAACCCAAAATCTGCTCATTGACCGCACTCCGCGCGCCGTGCTACTCGCCTTGAGCACCCCCAACTTTCTCCGACGATGCCCTTCATCCTTATGGGTGCTTGATATTCAAGGATCTTGCTTACAAACGAGGCCGCAAGCCAGCAGGACGTTTCACAGCGCTCACTTTCTACTTCTGATGCCGCGCATACCGCCGTAGACGCGTCCCCTCCCTTGCTACATAACGCCCGGCACCGGATAAGGTGCATTTTTTCCATCCTGATCTTGTGCCCAGTGACACCATAACACCCAATTCCTTCACCCGCTGTAGACAGCGCCTCCAATTCCCTCGGCCAACTGCATACACCTACTCTCTTCAAATGTCTCGTGATACCCAAGCCAGCGGTTCGCCATCCTATCTCTTGCGGCACCCATTCGCACACTCGTCACCCTTCTCAAACACGCTCAGACCAAAGCGCTATTGCATTGGGCAGACCTTTGCCCCTGTGCGTATCAGTATCGCATGAATCCCCCTGCCACCTCAAATGCCATTATGCCCTGTGAAAGAACATACGCTGGCTACATTCACATACACCCTTGTTTCATGTAGCTCGGTCTTCATCCTCCGCGCTATACAATCGTATAACCACCGTCTCTATGTATTATCTAGGCATCCGCCAGGCAAGCAACTCGTCTAGGTCTCACGTTATCTCTATGAACGGCATTCTCCCCACATAACCCCACCCTCGGCGATCCTTCGCGCCCCTGCGCGGAGAGCCGGTGCGCTCTCAATTCAGCGATTCAATATTCAATATTCAGTGCTCGCCCGCGCGTGACCAACATATTACATGCTACCCTTCGCTCCAGCAATTTTCGACACCGGCCCTTCTTACTTGCTAACTCACTGGGTTAAAAAGAGCTCATTGCCGCCGCCGTCGAAGCTAATACTACGTAACATCCAGGATCTACGATTGCGGCTTCATTGTGTTCAATCAGTAATGGGGTGCGTTGCGATAGCCGCCGTACCACTGGCCTCCGCAGTCGACTCTTTAGACTCGTGCCTTGCAGTCTCCAGTGAATTATACCAACCAACACTTGTGCAGCATGCCCACCCTACGCTAGCGCAACCACCCAAGCTCAGGATGGCAGCACTAGCGTGTTCTACGCTACGACGATCAGCGCTATCGCGACTGAATGTGCAATTATAGCGGCGGTCTCCCCGGGACCGGGCATTTACTTATAGGAAATCTGAATACACTCTGATTTTTTTCAGATTCCCTAGCCTTTACTATAGGAGATAACGGGTTTGGGCCGCCGTGTGTCTCCCTGCCTGCTCAGTAGTTCTCGGCGATGACAGGCGATTCTCCGAGCCGGGGCCGCGAATGTATTGCGGGGAGAGACGAGCTCCGAATGGCCAACAGTCTGGCTGGGAGTATCGATGATCTTCGTACAACGTGCAGACATGCAGTAAGGTTACACTTTTTCGGTCAGATATAGTTTTCCAGAGAGAAAGAAACCAAAGGGAAGGATTTTGAGGACACAGGCAGTGCCAAGGCACTCAACGACGTACACTCGATCGCGAGCTATGACATATGCACGGGTACCGATTGCCTAAATGAGGCCCTTGAAAACGGCAATCTCGGCATTGATAATGCTGCTCGTCGCGGCACCGATGCACACGTTATTCGAGAGCACGACAAACTTGATATCGAGGACGGCGCACTCCCGAATACGCCCGACGTTCACGCCCGCGCCGGCTTGGAAGTCGCGATCGAGGCGGGGCTGCGGCCTATCCGGTTCGTCGTGCACGTATATGACCTTTTTGGGGGCAGAGGGGCACTCAAGGGTCTGCGCTTCGCACGTATACGCCTCGAGCGCCTCGCGGATCTGCTGAGGCGACGGTGGGGGCCGCCTCGCAAACCGCACAGACACCGCTTCAGTGTGTCCTTCGATAACAGGAACACGATTGCACGCCGCAGACACGCGCATCGGATTGGTCGCGTGCATCTCGAACGCGGTCCCGTCGTGCGAGATCCCGCCGAGAATCTTGGCCGTCTCCCACTCCATCTTCTCTTCCTCGCCGCCGATGTGGGGGACGACGTTGTCGAAGATGTCGAGGCTAGGGACGCCGGGGTACCCGGCGCCTGAGATCGCCTGCATCGTGGTGACCATGACGGACTCGAGCGGGCCGAACGCTGCTTCCAGCGCGGCGAGGGGTATGACGAGTCCCGTTGTGGAGCAGTTGGCGTTGGTCACGATGAATCCCGTTTGGAGGCGCGGGCTATGTATGGATCTTTGGTGGGGAATGATGGAGAAGTGGGAGGGGTTTACGAGGGGCACGATGAGCGGAACGACGGGGTCGCGCCGGTGGTTTTTGGAATTGGAGAACACAGCAAGCTCTGCGGCTCGGAAAGCCGACTCTGAGCGTTTCCAATATGTTAGCATCTTTGATTTACGCGATGAGAGATGGCATTACCAATATCTCCTGCTACTTCAGCATCGAGTCCAGAGAACACGACACCGCAATCTTTGAATTCCTCTGCCTTGCACTCTTTCACCACGAGCGCTTTTGCACGAGCGGGGATGGGAAATGGGAGTTTCCACTTGACTGCCGCGCCATAAGGCTTGCCCGCAGAGCGCGACGAGGCCCCGAGTGCGTGGAGCGTGAAGAAGGGGTGGGAAGAAAGGAGGTGGATAAAACGCTGGCCCACCGTTCCTGTCGCGCCGAGCACGCCGACGAGGATTTGGCGCTGGTTCGACATGGATCGCGCGATAGAATCTTGTATCGATGCTCGTATACTCCACTCGTGTGCCTGTCTGGAAGAACTGCCGTTACCGTTGCGACGCTATATACTCGTGTAATAACCGTGCGACTTCGCGGGCGTTGTCCAGTCAATTTTCTGGGGGAAGAATCCTCGTAAGAAATAAAATCGAGATTGTGTGTTTTATAAGGAATACTGGGAACCTTGCCGACACCGATGACTCGATCGTTTTGTCGCGATTCCCCAAGGATCACCCGGTGCGGAGTTATGCATTTGCATCCGAGAACAGCAGCGCGCAACGCGCGTCGCACGCGCGCTGCGAGCGTCAAAACCACCACCACCGACGACGATGTCCACAGTACCAGAGAACGACCCATCTGCGCACCTTGTGTACCCGCCGCACGTGCAGCACAACATGAGCGCGCTGTCCAACATCAAGTTTCTGACGTCGTGCTTCATCGGCGCGGTGTGCGGTATCCTCGGATTAGAAAATTACCAAGGGTTCGCGCTTCTGGTCGTGTGGACGATGGTGACGAGCGGGGTTGTGTACGTAGTGGGATGCAGGGGCGACACGAAAAAGTATGTGCGCGGTGGGCTGTGGGAGCTGGCGAATCCGGGACAAGACAACCTGTTTTCGTTTGTGCTTCTATGGACGCTGTTCTATGGTAAGTGCTAGGGTGCACCTTGAGCTTGTGAGCCGCAGAGACGCCCAGCTGACGAGAGCGCACCAACGATTGCAAATAGGGATCGTACATGGCAAGTAGACTGAATTCTCGACTAATCGTATGAATGTGATGGGCTGACGCGGATATTGCTGCAGTTTACGACTAGCCAATCCGACGAGCATCTCCGACGCTGCTTTCCAGTGCCTGTACGCAGCAGTAATATTCGCAGAGAATCCAGAATCTTGCAGGATCCGCCTCGAATTGTCGGATTGCGCAGCGGATTGTGAGCCGCAAGCCGCGAGAATCCGCCGTCCAGGGCGTGAGACAGCGCGGCCCAGGAACCTGGCGGCGTGGAGAAGGGTTGACAGGGACCCTGGGCCACGCCGGTGGCTGGGAACCGCGCGGCCATGTGGGAAGCCACGTGCGCTGTCAGAATAGGCTTTTTTCCACGTGGAGCCACGTTCACAGGGTGCGGACTATCGCTCGGCCACGAGGCCAAGAGCAATATTAGATACTGCAGATCCTCTTTTTCTTTATTTATTTCCTTTCCTCCCATGCGAAATAATCTTTATATTATTCTATTTTTCTCCTCTCCTCCTCCTCCCACCACCACCACCGCCCCCGCCCCCGCCTGCGATGCCCAACACAATCGCCTTCACGCTCTACGACCTCTCGGGCAATCTCAGCGCTGACAACGAGTTCCGCGACTCCCAGGTCCGCACAGCGTATTTTATCCAGGCTGTCCGCCAGGAGCCGGTCGCCACAAAGATCACTCGCATGACCGACTGGATCGCAGCCCCCGATCACGAGCCGTGGTGTACATGGCTCTACTTTTCATCGGGCACTGCGATGCAGGGCTGGATTAAGTTCGGCTCGCAGTCTCCTACGCCTATGGGCGACCATCTGCGCCCCCTCGCGCCGACAAGCTCGTTCGTGCCTTTTCTCGCCTCAACTGACTTGCGCTAATTTCTCAGCTATCAGAACACGGTGCTATACTGGCCTAGACGGGCGTGAATACATGTGGAGACACGCATCGCGGAGACTAGAGGTATGCTCTTTCCACCCAACTTCGCCCGTTCCAACTCCAACCTCCCCGCCCATTAGTGCTACGACAACCAGGAGAGACTACTTGCCGTGTATGAATATCTCCTAGACGACGTATATTTCGCCAAGCTCGATATAAAATGGGGCGCCGAACCACTGGTGACCGAGATCGTCACCACGCTGCTCCTGAATCGGCATGCAATACGGCGCTCGTCGTAATCTCCCGCCATTTGACCAGCGTCCCTGTCAGATCCTTAGCCGGCGGTGATGCGCCCCACTTTCCGCTTCAGTGCTGTTCAGTACATAGTATGTTCATGGGGCACCGTTGGCATTTTTAAAACTATTGGGGCACGTTAATGGACGTTATCGATCTGTTCTTACTCTTTTCTTCTCTTTCAAGCCATGTACTCAATATCATCCGCATTTCCCGCATCTTCTTCTCCTTCGTCACTGCAATACTCATCTTTCTTCTTCACTTTCGAGATTATCAGGCTCTGGTACTTCCTTTGTGTTACCACACACCGTGCCTTAACATAATTTGTACCGCCCCTAATCAATCCCATCCCGTCTATTCAGATTCTGCCGCACCCTGGCGATATGATATCACACCGTAAGCCCGTGCTCCGACGTGCGAACCTTTTGAGCCGTCACATCCGAACGCAGACGCGCAGACGTTCTGACCCCACACATACTTTGAGCTACTTTCCTGGCCTTTCGCTGTCTGCAGCCCACGGTCACGATGAATCAGCGGGGAAGTCAAATCCACCATGGACAAAAGACTAGCCCAAAACAGGCTCCGACACCGAATACTGAAGAAATGGAATGCAAAAGACCTGCATTACATAAGTATGTACCGTTTATATTGCACAGTGCTTGAGCTACTGGGTCCGATTGTCCGCCGGGCGCGTCCAGTGGCTCAGCACGGTGGGAGCACAAAGGAGTGGCCGTCGTGTACGCAGTTAAGTCCCAGAGAGTCGTTGAACTGGCGGTCCGCCCAGCATGACCACGTATGTATAGTTGGCTTGGCTTATTCTTCGATCGTACTTACTCTGCGTGGCCTTCGCGTGCCGATCGATCTCTATAGCGTGGCAAGTGTCCAGCGCGCGTGGGCCGTGCAGACGGGAACAGGAAGGAAGGTTCGAGGTTCAGATGTTCAAGGTAAGCTTACAAAGGATTCGAGAGGAAGTTGAAACTTGTGCATTCAGTCGTCCTCGAACATCGGCCCCGCGCCGTTCGCCGTCTCGGAGCCCGCAGGTTCTCAAAGCCGCTGTGTTCCTGTGAATAGCTGAGATCGCTCCAAGATTTCACACTCGACTGCGGGAGGGCTTTGAGTCTTGTGTCGACGAGCAGGTGTGTTCATGGGCAACAAAATGGATGATATTGACCACTGGTTTAGACGTCGGATTTAAGGCCCACGGCCCATAGGTTGCCGATGCACCTTCGGTGACATGTAGACGAGCTGACAGAGGCTGACAGCTGCGGAGTCCTCCCCGCTGTCAGTGTCATGTCAATGCCATGCTTAATTATGGCCACCGTAACCGCGATAGCAGATTTTCAGGCCACCTTGAACATTCGACGTTGGGTGTTGGATATTCTCTCCAGCCACCAGCACGGTCCGGATGGCGGGCAACATATCATAAAGGCCACATGGTGTGACAGCGCAGAGAGATCTCAAGCTACTTATCGGCGCAAGCACTAGAAATTCAAGCTTCAATAGCCGTTAATTTGAACTGACAGCGGTATCTTTTTCTTTTATTACCGTACCCTTCACCCTCTGAAAGGCTACTGCGCTGCCCGGAGCTCCTCCACAAGCACCGACAGCTTTTCCCACTCCGGCTCTTCCTCAAACGAGGCCTTTGTTCGGCCCATGAACGTTCGCACGATGCTGCGAGCCTGGAACTGCCAGCTGGTCCGCTTCCTCTTGGGTCTGAGCTCGCCCTCGCCTTCACTTTCTTCGCCCTCGCCCTTGTCTCCTCCGCCGATACCCGGCCCGTCCTGGCCGTCCCCAGCCTCGATGCGCGCGCCGAGATTACGCATGACCTCCACGAGTTCCTCCACCTCCACAACGGCCTCTTGCCACCGAGCTAAATCCGTCTCGACCTTTTGATCGCTCGCGACGCTACACCTATACGCGTTCAGGTGCGCCTCAAGCGCGTTGCTCCACCTACGCTGCCACACAAGCAACTGCGCATGCGCACGGAAGATCCGCGCCGACGTCGATACCCGCGGCAGGATCGTCCGATTGAAGAGGTCGGCAACACGCCGCGCGAGCGCCTGCCCCTCGTTGGGGTTGACATTCTTGGTCGAATCCCCGTTCGAGGCGGAGAACTCGGATCGCGTCACGGCGCCGACTAGCCGCTCGAGCACCTCGATGTCCACCGACCCCGCGCCGTCCTTCTCGCTCCGCATCTCGATGACACGCCCCAGCGCGCGGCACGCCTCGGACAACTCCCCCACGTCCATCGTCACGATCATGTAGTTGGACCACATCCGCCAGTTCTCGTAGCTGAATTTGAGGCCTTGTTTCAGCGCGCGGAAGGCGAGCATCTTGTTGGCGAAGGGCACGGATGCGATGTTGCTCGATGGTTCTTGTGTCTCCTAAGATTAGATGTAAGTGCGCGATCCATGGACGTTTAATTGGGTATCGCGCTTACCGCTGCATCTTCCTCGTCGCTATCCCCATTGGCCGCGGGCTTGGCCGCAGGCATGTGCAAATAAACGCTCGCCAAGTTGTTCCAGCTCTCCCCATCCTCCTCATCAAGAGACACACACCGCGTAAACGCATCTCTCGCCTCGTCCCATCTCTCCTCCCGCACACAAGCACACCCCAGCAAGAACCACGTACGCGCGAGAAGCGGATGTATCTCGACAGCCTGGCGAAGGTAGACGATCGATTCCGCATACGCATGCTGCGTGAAATAGTACCCGCCCAACGAACGCGTAGCCCGCCCGGAAGTCTTCTTCGACACCTCCCATGCCCGTTTATAGTGCTCTTCGGCGGACTGGGGCTCGAGGTCTCCAAGCAGACACCACAGCTTCGCTTCGCGCGCAATGTCGAGCTTCACCCTCTGGCCGCTACGCTCTACCACGGCCTTGTTCCGCTGAACCACCGCTTCAGACTCTTCCTTCTTCCCTTCCAACAGGTCCTTGACGATAGCGATGCCCTTATCGGGGCGCTCCAGAGACTGCCAGCACTGGACGACTTCCTCCCACATCTCCAGTCTCTCGAAAATCTCCATCGCGGAGCGCACGACGCCGATGGAGAGGAAGCGCATCCCAAGCTCGTGCTCGAGCTCCCACTTACTCGGGATCGCGATGGCGTCAAAATAGAGCAGGCGCTCGGTCACCGTCGAATCTGAAGTGGGCATCTGGTCGATGAGGGCTTGGAGCTGGAGTGTCGAGCGCTCGACGGTGCGCGTGCGGGAGGCCTCGAGGCGGGATCGGAGGAGGAGCGCCATCGTGTGGACGGACCAGTTTTTGGGATGGGAGATGACTCGGGCGACGTAGGGCGACATCTGTTCAGACGTCAGGCCATGTTTGGGAGAAGTGTTCCTCACGTTGAGGCAGAGTGAGAGGAGGATGCATTGGTCAAGGGGATGTAGTGCAGGCTGGGAGGCAGGATCGAGGTGAGATAGGTCCTCTTTGAGTGTGCCCGGCGCGGCGGAAGACGATGTAAACTCGGTTTGCTCTAGGAGCGTATCGTCGTTCAAGGCGAGTGTCTCTGGGAGTTTGGTGTCCACAGAAGGAGCCGCCTCTTGCCCATCCTTGGCTTCCGTCGTAGATTCATCGTCTTCTCGCTTTCGGCTCTCCGCCAATAACACGAGCTGGGTGAGGTCTGAAACCTGGAACTTTGTTCTTTTGCCTAGCGCACCAGAGAGCTCGTACTTTAGCTCGGTAGCCCTGGCGGCGCGTACAAAGTATTCTGCAGCAATCTTGTCTTGCGCAAACAAGTGGTGAACGAGACCCCTTTCGAGCAAGAATCTCCCCAAGAGGTCTGGTTTTCCTTTCAGAGCGCTCTCAAGTGGATCAAGCGACGCATAGAACGTCAAGGGGAGCGGCACGGGATCATCGAGTAGATGTTGGTGGATCAGCGTCGCTCGCAGATTCCACCAGGGGTAGGACTGGCAATGTCGGTAGGGATACGAAAAGAGGATCTGCGCGATGCGGAGGAAGACGGCGGATTTGGCCAAGTGGTACGCGGGCTCGCCTCCGTAAGCGAGCTCCGCGATAGCGAAGCGATTAAGCGTATCATCGAGCGTCTTTTCGGACTCGGAATTGCCTGATGCATTGGACGACGAAGAGAGCCCCAACAGGGCGCTTGGGTCGAGTGGAAAATCGGGGCCCGTCCAGTTGATTTGGACAAATGCGCGCAAGCAAGTGGCACCCAGCGCGAGACGTATCAGCTCGTTCTCCGTCTCGTCAGTTACGGACAAATCCTTATTCAATAGCCGGGGTTGTAGGGTATCTCTGAGGAGGTTCTCCGCGAGGTCCGCGTCGTTGACAACGACGCAATCAGAAATTACGAAGAGACCCTTTGCAACAGGTGAGGTGAGGACATCGTAGAATTTTCCCTCCACCACGTCGCGCGCGATAGAAATAGCCGAGACATTGGGGAACTCTGTCGCTGAGCTGGCGAGCGACTTTCCCCACTGTCCTTCCAGCAGAGCCCACTCTACTTCGGGCAGGATGTCGTTGAAGGCCATGGTCGTAGGAGATTAGTGGCGATCTCGCACTTTTTTACGATTGCTTCCGGTCCGATCTGAATTGATCGCAAGGGATGTTGGTCATCCATCATCGCAATATCCACTCCCGAGCCCACCCCTGACAATCTCCCATATTGAAAGCAGCATTTTTTTTGGTTTTTTTCTTGAAGGATTCGCTGCGTATTTTCTCGAGCACCATGCAGCCTCCCGGTTTGACAGCCCGCCAAACATAGGAGGTTTAAAGCTCCGCCACGTGCTGAGGGACCGGTGGCTATACAGCGCATCGATCTCCTTGGTCTCCAAGCGACTCAACTCCGCGCCGGAATATTCGTCTGGTATAGTGCCCCCTCGGTCATACAATTCGGAAATGACGCTCCGTTTCCCCCAAAGTATTCTTCACTCTTTGGGGCCATGAGAAACGCGGCTTTTCTCATCTGGGGTATCTTACGTACATTTTTCAATGACCACTCGCAGGACTCGGAGCGTCGATTCACCGGAGGCTCGCAATGAGCCCCCCATAGAGTTATGTGCCTTCTTTTCAATCGAATAATTATGCCCTAACCCTGGCTATTTCAAGTGAGCTGAACGAAGGGTGTTTTTATCAGGGGCGCTTACCTTTCAAGTCATTGGGTGACTCAAGGCCTTTACTTTTTTTCATTATTCATATCTTGTGATATCCCGCAATTCAGTCATTTATATTCGCTGACCCTTGCCACTAGCACCGCAGCAAAATTGATACCACGTTTCCGAGGCAGCGATACCCCACCCTGACTGCTCCGATAAATCTACGGCAATGAACTATCGGTTCCTGTGACGCTCGGGCGTCAGACCTTCAAGCTTCAGGGCCGCCTTGTCGCGATTCTTGGGGGATTCAATCATTAAGGCATGGTGGCCCATGGGGCTTCGATGATTATCCACATCAGCGGTCACGAAGGTACCGGTTACCATAGCCTTTGAAACCCGTTCGTGAGCGCAGGGCCGAGGATGGTTGCATCGTACGTTTTCCATTGGATATAACCTGTAAGGTGCATTACGACGGATGTTGAGACACGATAGAACGGAGAAGCTCCGTATGGAGAGGTTCGGTGGAATGGTAAGAGCACTAGGGAGTGCGTGTTTCAAAGAGATTCAAAAATGTTGCCTACGCCGCTAGTAGCTGCACTTAGGTGTTTTACTAGGGTAAAGCGGGGAAAAGGCATCCTAGCCCATTCTGTTCGGTCCGTTAGCTTACCGCATTTCTCATTTTTGTGCCTAGGGCTTTTGTTCTCCGCTTCAACTTGAATGTGTTGGGCAGTAAGCCGCATGCCCAACTTCACTTTCCCGACCGTGCGCCTAAATCCCTTCAACAATCCACACATACTGTAGGCGTCTCGTAACCTCGGTGAGTGTGATCTGCCCGAATGTAGCTATTGTTCCCTCATGAATCAGGGATTTTCATTCCGAGCTCGGTGATTTTGGCCCAATCATGAGCACACAAGCAGGTGCAGCACTTCAAGGAACCCCTAGTACTGCACCGTACAACTTGACGTACTCAAATGTTCTCCTACGGCTCAGATAGACGAGCTGCGTGCCCTCCGCCTTGGAGTGGCGATGTTGAAGCTCCAAGGGGGCCAGCGCGGCAAGAATTGAAGTCGCCCCCGCTCTCAAAATTCTGTGGCTCTGACAAGTCTATAATCGGCGCCCCAGAGCTTTGAGAGCGCGGCGCTGGGTTTTTGCGTCCATAACCTGCTAGTGCGAGAATATATTGAGTACTCACTAAGCTAGATGATTAGCGTGGCACCTCAACCTTTCTGAAACTTGGGTTTATCCGGTGATAATGTTACTGTACATCAATCTTACAACGCCCACCACCACGGACAAGTACGACCTCGCCTGCAGCACCGCTCTAGATGTTATTCCCCGACCACTGACTACAATCAACCTTCGTCGCCGTACCAACAGCCAACCCCACACCGCTCGGGTCCAAGAACGCAGCCTTCGCACCCGAATCCTTGCACAAATCAAAGTTGACGTTCGCGCCGTACTGGTTCGTGCCGCCGAGCCCGTTCTGCGAGCAGAGCGGGTTGCCGTTGGCCGGGCACAGGTTGTTGATCTTCACGACGATCGTCTTGGGGGACCGGAGCGCGTTTCCGCTCGAGTCTGTCTGGCCCGTGAGGCGCCAGCACGTGTTGCACCCCGGGCCTGCGCCTGCGCCGGGGCCTGCACCGTATAGGTTCTGCGAGGCGGCGGCGGAGTAGCCCGGGTTGGTGTAGAAGCCGCAGGCGGCGGTTTTGGTGTTGCAGTTGGGGCTCCCGAACGTGTCACCGGATCCGTACCAGGTGAAGGAGGCTTTGTACGTCTGGGCGGAGACGAGTACTGGGAGGAGGCCGATGGCAAGGGCGATGAATGACTGGGGGAGCATTGTGTAGTGCTTTGGGGG
>KL198032.1:293971-341343 GCA_000697705.1 Botryobasidium botryosum FD-172 SS1 | reverse complement strand
GGGTGGNGGGGGGGGGTATCGTTTCGTTAGTGGTCCCATATCTTTTATAAGGCTAAGGTTCTGACGTGGTGTAAGCGCTTCTCCCGCTGTTCTTGCTGGCATGCTTATACTCGCATTTGTTTCTCCGTCCGACTTCGCGGGAGCCATTCCTCTTCTTCTCAGCCTCTTATTGAGTCCTCGAATTCGAATGCCATCGATCTGGCAACGTGATCAGTGGAATAGCCGTTTTGCAGGAGTTCGCTTGGTTTCCGAAGTCTTGCGACAGAGCGTTTCCCCATGAATGTCAGGGTTGTACCATCAAAAGATATAAACTGGCTCTTAAAATAGCACCGTTGCTGAAGAGGCTCGTACCAGCATGAAAGCTGTTATACCCACGCGCCTTCGACACCTTGCTGCAGCGCGTAATTTATCTAGGTCGTTCGTATGCTTGAGTTCGACGATGAACACGATCGGCAAGCAAGAGAGGGATGCGGAGGTTCCACTACCGATGTCGCCTGGGTCACACGAGTGCCACCTCCATTCCCGCGACGTTATTCCTTCAGAAGTACGGTTATTTTGATTCGTTGTCAGGTCTGCCGCTTCTGCTCAAGGTTACTTGTCATAGAAACCACGAATGGCGGCTCCTTGAAGTACGGTGCCAAGCGGAGGGGTTAGAATGAGCTTCAGTACGTGCGAATCTGCCCACCAGGGACCCGCGATGTTGATGCGGAGGGTGTTTTGGGGGGTTTTTTTTTTTCCAGCGTCAGGCAAGTCGATGATGCCACCTCTAAACTCAGTACGTGTTCGAGGCTGCCGTTGATTGTCCTGGGCTTGTTTTCAGTGGTGTATAGTAAGCCATAATAGTAACACTGATGTTAACGATGAGCCAGCATAAACGTAGGTATTTAGATGAGTCCAATCAAGAAAAGAGTGAAAAACAAATTACTGTGTTTTTTTCTAATTGCCAGAAAAAAAATGAAAACTTGGGTACAAGACAGCGCCATACGGAAAACGAGAAAGTTAAGGAAAGAGAGTGATGCGAAGAATGGTGTCTAGTATAGAGAAACATTAAAGAAAGTGCAGTGGATTATATCCAAGAGAGAGAAGAAAAAAAATAGAGAGAGGAATCACTGGTTGCGCACCCAAACTAAGAAATCCCGAGCCACGGCCCCGTGCTGACGGCCTGTTTTGCGCTAGCCCTGATCAAACTCCTCCGCCTGTCCTCCCAGCTCTTCAACGACCGCACGAGCTGGACGATCTTCTCGCGATTGCCCGTGCGCACATCATTGATGCTGACGCTCCCCGTCTTGACGTCATTATCCAGCAAGAAATCAAAAAGCTTAAACAGCCCCTCCAACTTCTCCTCCCCGTTCGCTGCCGGGAACGCGTTGTCGGGGACGCCGGCCGGGACGCCTTTTATAGCTTCGGCAAGGCGGAAAAGGATCAAGCCGGTCGATAGAGACTCCGCCAGGTCGTTGGCGGGCGGACATGTTTCCGGGATGCGCGTGTTGATCCATCGCAGGAGCTCAGCCTCTGCAATCTACATTATTTCAGAGCGTACGGAGAAAAAAAGTCAAAGGATGTACATCGTTCCAGGGAATCTCGGTTTAGGGCTTACGCTGTCGGGCAAGCTGCTTATAGACGAAGAAACGCCCGAGCGTCGCTGGGACTGCATAGGCCGGGGTGGAGCCGGAGATAGAGTGGAGCTGGAAATGGCGGCTCCGTTATCCATGCCGCTGGGTGACAGCATGTCTTTTGAGCCCCGCATGGTTGCTGTCAAGTCCGATTCTGTCGAGCCGGTTATGCTACCCCCCATGCCTTTGAGAACATTAGCATCGCGAGTGGAAAGTAGATTAGGGTTTTCTCGGCGGAATGCTTTCTGTGTCGCTGCGCGTTGAGTGGGGGAGGGTGGGCGGGGTGGCGGATTCATCGCTTGTGCAATATTGAGGGGGATAGTCGGTATATTGCAGGACGAGATGACGGGACCTGGAGTGCAGAATGTCAGGGATCAAAGTCAAGGAGAAAATGTGGGTGAAACGTGGGTGAACGGACGAGTATAATCGCGCGCAATGGTAGCCTTCATTAGCGCCTTCATCCACTCCCGGACGATCGCCTTCTCGTCCGAGCTAAATAGATGCATTTTCTCCGTCTCATGCATCAATTTAAAGCCATAACGACCAGGATCCGCATTCTCGTCCGCGATAACTCTGTACCCGAAAATATTGATGTAGCCTTTGATCCTGGTCTCCTATTCGTAATACGCAATAAAAATCGCGGGCATCAGCACTCAACTTCGGATCCTGCCATCCGTGCACTGACTCACCGAGTCGCTTTTAAGATAATAAAGATGCGGCCCCTTCAAGACGAGGAACCTCGACTTCCACACATTATACCTGTCCCCCTTCTTCCTTATCCACCCACTGTAATCAGGCTCGCCAATCTGGGACATGACCGTCATCCCCGGCCTAAAATCCAACCCGCCTTCGGCAGTCTTGCCTCCCGAGGCCGCTTTCTTATGATTGACAGCTTCGCCAGCAGAGGCGGTGCGTTTTCGGAGTACAGCTGCGCCCGATTCCGCCCGCCCTACCGTAGTCGTCTTCCCACTCGACTCGGATCGTGGAACAGCAGCCTCTGTCAGGGTATTCTTCAGCGGCGTGCGCTTTGGCGACGTGGCACTTTGACCGAGGTGATAGAGCCGGGAAAGGCTTCGAGTGCTCTTCTCAGGAGGATATTTCGCTGCCTCATCCTTGGGATCGCTAAAAAAAAATAGTACCTGTCAATGATAAAGGCGGCTGAGATATCAAGAGCAAGGATGAGAACGCACGCAGAGTATCTCGGAGCAGGTTTCCTCGACTTCCCAAGCGTACCCAAAAAGCTCAGCCGCTCGCTCCCTCTCGACTCGCGCCCAGCCTTCTTGGGCCTCGCCACCGCCGGCGGTGGATCATCTGCAGAGGGCCGTCGATTATTCGGACTGGGCGGGATGCTCGACATGGGCGTGGATCCCGAACCTCTGTCAAGGCTAAACGACCGGGTAGATGCCGAGCCTATCGATCGACGGTTGAACATGTTTCGGCGCTTCTGCGTGTTGGCATTGGGCCCGTCGGCAGTTTCGCTCTATCAAAACATGCATATTAACAATACGTTGGATGGAAGATACGTAGTGCAGCCCACCTCGCTGAAAACAGGTCGATCCTCATGCCCATTCGGAGTTGCATAGTTCCCTGATCCGTTGGCGGAACTGTAATGCCGGCCCCACGAAGGCCGAGGAGACGAGTCGGATCCCTGGAGCGCAGTCTCGCTAGGCGAGAGCCGCAGAGATATAGGTCGAGACTGCCAACTCGGTCAGCCTCCGACAACAATAAAACAAAAGTGATACACGTACACTCTTCGCTTTCCCATTGTGTACAGCAGCAGCGCCAAGACCCAACGTCGCCAGCGCCTTCTCGCTCAGAATCGACATCGCGCCAGGATCAGAATCCCGCCTCATGCGCTGTTGGTCGAGACCGTTGATGCCGCCCATGCGATCGAGACCCCCGAGTCCGTCGAGATTGTCAGATGGAAGCACCGAGCTTGCCGTGTCCGGGCTGGTCACAGCAGGCGTCACGGGTCCGACGATACTTTGCGGCGATGATCTGGCCGGGTTCCACGAGTCTACAGGACTCTTCAAGCTATCCGGCCCCGACATAGCAGAAGGCTGGGATGCAAGCGTCGTTTCCCGCGTGTGCGACGTATACGTCGCGCGAGGGGAGTCTAGGTGCCTCAAAGACGATATGTCGGATGCCACGGAGGACATGGGGCGGCGAAGTTCCGTGATGGCGCTTGCGAGACGCATGCGCTTACCAAACGCCGGGATTCCGAGCTCTTCTTTAAGAATGGCTGCATCGAGCTCGAGCAAAACGTCTCCAGAGATATCGTGCTCTAAACGACGAGACGACATTAGCTTGCTGTCAACCTCATAGGGAACAGTCTGTGCATACCGATAAACTTGTCGCAGATTGCTTGGTCAAAGCCTTTTGACCCAAGCCAACTGACAACCTGGTCAACAGTCCATTCGGATGGATTGGACGGCGGGATGGTGGGAGATTGCGACGACGGGAAAGGTCGAAGTTGGGTATCCGCGGAAACAGAAGGCGGTGCAGGCGAGGTAGGAAGTGATGGGGAGGAGAGGACTGAGGGCGATGTTGCAGAGAATGGTGACATGGGCATCATCGGGGAAATAGGGGTCGGCTGCGCAAGCTGTGATGTTATTGACCTTTGGGTCTGGGGAGTAGGCATGCTCATTGCCGCTGGTGAAGGCAATGCAGACACATAGGTGGACGTAACGGTGGAGGATGGTGGTAATTGGGGCATCGCAAAACTCTTCTGAGTCGCAGTAACAGGCGTCGGTGGGATAGATGGCGTTCCATTGGAGAGGAAGCCACTCCTGGTGGCGGACAATGGCGCGGGGGCTGCGATTGGCGTAGGGAAAAACGGGTCAGGCTCGGGGTGAGAAGTCGGTTCATCTGGGCTGGCTTCTTCGTGATTCTCAGGCTCCGGCTCTCCTGGCTCTGGCTCGGAAGGCTGAAGGATCGGCGACGATGAGAGCGGAGGTGAGTCCTTGGGTTGCAGTACCTCGTGAGGCTGCGCGCCGACGCCCAAGAAAGGAAGTCGACCACCTCGACTGGGGGGCGAATCATGTGAGACGGCCATCCCAATTTGCTGATGGTTGACGGAGTACACTTCGTCGTCGTCATCTGCGTCGCTCTCGTCTGACATCTCCACGGGAATGGGCGGCGCCGATCGGTCTAGCATCTGTTCGTCGTGCAAATCCGAGGCCCGCTCTGCCAGGATTTTACGCGCGTCCTTGTGCCACTCGTCGTGGGAGCCTCCAAAGCTCCCAACCGTCTTGTTCTTGTCCTCGTGATCCGTCTCAGCGTCAGTGTCATCTCGAGAGCTCGCAAAGGAGATAGAACGGCTGGAGGTGTCCGTGTTCTTTCTCTTGACTCCCAATTGTTCGATAGCCTCCTGAACATCGTTCATCGTGGCTGCCATGACGGTTGTCTCTGGAGCCGCTGGCTTGCCGGTGTCCTCGGTGTCGGTTTTGATGGATTCATTCTCTTCTCGGAGTGACTGCAGCGGGCCGTTGGAGAGACCAGGACGCGAGATGGATAGCGGAGCGGCGGAATTTTCGGCGCTGGGAGAAACAGATTTGGTGTAGGCCTTTGGGAACAACCCTTCGTCACCCTTGATGTTCCGTCCCTGATGGAAGAATTGGATCTCATAAGTACTGTACTTCGAGCCGGCAAAGACGAGAAGAAGGCTGCAGCGATAGACACCCCCGGGTGTTCTCTCGCACAGAAGTTGGAGCGTTGGCGAGACGAGCGACTCACCCTCCACCACCCATCTCCATACAAGTCATCTTTCTCCAGAACCTCTATCCTCTCGCCGACGCGGAAGGCTATCTCGTCTTCATTCTCGGGTACGAACTCATGCAGCCCGTAGACGTATTCTGGCATCGTGGGCGGGGGGTTGTCGCAGACGGCGGCGAGGAGCGCAGCCTTGTGGACGGAAAGTAAAGCAGGCAAGCGCCCCACATGCAGGAAACGCCCGAACGTGCGGCGTTTGCTTCCGGCGAAACCGTATGGTGTGCACGTGATTGACCATAATCGCGTATCCTGCCGCGCACGATCGGCACCACCCGCTTGTTTGTTTTGTCCGTGATCGCCCTTTCTCGAGTTTTTCTGGGCAATTCACTTTCGACATCTTCCTGTGGTTTTTCTGTCCGTAAAGCCACCTTTACATCTATAGAGGCCAATGGCGAAAGTTTTCTGCTAGAGACTAAGTGCTGAACGTTGAACCAAGCTGAGCCTGCGGAACGCAGCCGGAACGCCTGGTGGCGGAGATAGGGATTCTCTGGCTAGGAGGCGTTCTGGGCAGCATCATAAATCTCCAGATGGCGTAATTATAAGAGACGGTTGTACGTCAGCTCATATTCTTTGCATCTGCGCAGGCATGCATCAGCAACGATGACACGATACAAACTTTCATATCGATGTGGAGAGTACTTGGACCCGGAGTCGCCAAGCCGCCAAGCGGATTGCAGGTCATGGCGCACTTGCTGCCTTGAACTCTGGGGAGGTTAGCTGCAACACTTGCATATGGATTTGAGCCTGGACTGGGCAGCCAGGCTCTGGAAAGTGCACCTCTTGTCACTATTGGTAATCTTGATGCAGAACTATGTCAGCTGTCCGAGCAGGTGGAGGTACTGAAGACCAAGCCATCCGCAAAGCCGAGGGCACAGGTACAGTATACGTGAGTAGCGGGGGTCGGGAGCTGTGCGCCATGGCAGTGGTGCGCCCCCATGAGCATCGCGCATCCCGCCTGTTTCCGCGCAGTATTTCTCGGCACCAGAAGATTTCAGTGATACTCATGAGTGCAGGCATCTTACCGGGGAAGAAATAGCCATCAGCTTTCGGGCTTGGAGACGCAAATTAGCAAGTCCTCCGATCCCAATTACTAAAAAACGACTTTCGGTCCAAACAAGCCGCGTGCCGACGCACACTCAGCGCTGCACCGCGGCGTAAGTCCGCGCTGTCGGGGGTTCGAAATCCCTGGCGTGCGATTGGCCGAGGGCCCGGCACCGGAAGCAAAGCAGGCGACGTAGGCCTCGCCCGGAGACGGGCCGGAGAGGTGGGGAACCCTCCATGGCCCGAGATGGGCGACGACGGCCATGGACTTACGACTGCAGCCGGCAGAGCACGCTCGCCTCCTCCCCCCGCTTATAACCCCCCGCCGCCTCCCCCCGCCGGGCGAGCCGCGTCTATAAAATGTTCCGCTGCGTCGCCCCCCTCACGCGCATCCTCCACCGCTGCTACCACCACCATCACCACCACCACCACCACCGACATCATCTTCACCGGCACCCGCCCCTCTGCGCACACTCCCGCCTCTTCTGGTTCTTCCTCGGCAGCATGGCAGTCTCCCTCTGGTACAAGCACAATGCCGAGTACCGCCTCAAAGCTCATCACGACTGCTTTCGCTATTCCTGGCGTCCCCCAAGCTCGCTGCGCGAATGCCATACCGCAGCATTCGCACCCGCGCCCTCTCCTGCACCCACACCTACGCCCGCACTCGCAGTCGAGAAACCCGCCGATCGCGGGGGTCCGCTGGGGTTCAAGCTCGCTGCTGCAGGTGACGAACGAGTGAGCAGACTCGGATCACAGCTAATCATCGCTCGATTCTCACGACATTTCCAGATGCTCCAGATGGCTGAATCGGCCGTCGATAATTTAATATCAATACTAACCTCCATGAAATCTGTACGCACATCCCCTTTCTCTCATACCCTCTTCCAGTCTGATTCGAGCCTTCAGAAACTCCAAGATAAGCGGCTACGATACCGCGAAAGCGGTCAACCACCACGACCCAGCCCACCATTATAGCACACGCACCATTCTCGTCTCCTCATCCTCACGCTCACTTTGCTTTCCTGCTGTTCCATATCGTCTACATTCACTTATTCCACTTTTTGGGTGTACAGTACAAGCATTATATCCTTTCGGACTTATAGCCTACAACATCGAGCACCGCGCGCATGACACTTGACACGAACCTAGAACCAACAAGCGCCCCCGGACCCGCGCTCAAGCGAAATTCGAAGGGTACTTGAAGTCCTCCAGCGGTACGAAGTTCTCCTTGATACTCCGCGCGGACACGAACCGGTAGAACAGCTGCACGCTCCCCGCCTTGTCGTTCGTCCCGCTCTTCCGCGCCCCGCCAAACGGCTGCTGGCCCACCACCGCGCCCGTGCATTTCTCGTTGTAGTAGATGTTGCCTGCGGCGTGTCGCAGTCTGTTCGTCGCCCGGATGAGTGCTCTTCGGTCGGAGGAGAATCTAGTTCCTCTTCGATCAGCAAGGGCGTACTACAGGTCCAAGGATCGGGTCAGGTACTCACATGGAGCCAGTCAGGGCGTAAGATGAGGTCGCGTCGATGATATCGCAAGTCTTGTCGTAATCCGCATCCTCAAACACGTAGACCTTTATGCAACCGATCGCTGTAAGCACGGGGAACCTGCAGATGGGTATGGCGAGACTTACTGTCAACACGGGACCAAAGATCTCCTCGACCATCGTAGCCGACTGGGGATCTTTGGTGAGCACCACGGTAGGTTTGACAAAGTATCCCTTCGATCCATCGGCTAGACATAGCAGCAGTCAGCATCTCGAATAGCAAGGTGCGCCTAACGAGATCACACGCACATTCGCCGCCGATCAGGATCTCGCTGCCATTCTCCTTGGCGAGCTTGATGTACCCAGTGATTTTTTCAAAGGCGGTCTCGTTTCTGTTATATCCACCAAAAAAGTGAGATTTAGCCTCGGTGATCTGAGATGAGCAGTATGGGGAATGACTGACATCACAGGACCGACAAAGGTCTCAACATCTTCGGGATTTCCGACTTTGATCTTGGCGACTTCCTCCAAGAGCTGCTCTTTGAACCCGTTCTTCCACACGGACGCAGAGACGTAGAGTCTCGACAAGGCGGAACATTTTTGTCCTAAAAGCCGGTGCAGCTCCTTTAATATTCTGAGATCACTGTGAAGAAATGGGATCGCACCAGAATATTCAAATGCGCTGCGAACGCTCTGCAGAACGGCATTGCGAACTTCCGCAGACGAGTGAATCAAATGGAAATTCTTTCCACCTATGAAGTCAAAAGCCAAACGTCAGCTACGCTCGCACGCACCAATACGCCCATACACTGTACTCACCCGTCTCGCCAACGATCCTCGGATAGCTCTTATACGTATCCAAATTATTCGAGATATCCCTCCACAACTTCTTGAACACAAACGTGCTCCCGGTAAAGTGCAGCGCCGCAAAGTCGGGGCTCGTCAGCACCTGCGAGACGATCTGCGGCGCGGGGCCGGGGACGAACTGGATGACGCCGTCCGGCAACCCGGCCTCTTTGAGAATCTGGTAGATGAGGTAGTTGGAGTAGATCGCGGAGGGGGAGGGTTTCCAGACGATCACGTTGCCGACCATCGCGGGGGCTTTAAATAAATCGTGCGTGTTAGTGCTATTTTTTTTGAATTTTTGTGGTGGTATGGAATGGCGTACCTCCTGCGAGATTCCCGCCGATGGCAGTAAAATTGAAAGGCGACACGGCGAGCACGAATCCTTCCAGGGGACGATACTCTGTTCGGCTAAATTAAGAGGGTAAATCACCAACACCGAGATTACAGATTTGGGTTAGGGACGCACTTCCAGGACCCAGCCGCGTTTTTAGATGGCTGCTGCGAGTACAGATCCTCGACAAACTTCACTCCGAAACGGAAGAAATCGGTGAGCTACAGCCAAAGAAGCCCATCAGACACAAAGACATTCATTCATTCCACACAAACCACGAACCTCGGCAGCGGCGTCGATCTCAGCCTGCCACGCATTCTTGCCCTGCCCGAGCATGGTAGCAGCGAGCATCTTGTATCGGTATTTGCCGCTGAGGAGGTCGGCAGCCTTGAGGAAGATCGCCGCGCGGTCGTTCCACGGCATCGTCTCCCAGTGCTCCTTCGCCGCTAGCGCGCCCTCGATCGCGCGCGTGATGGTCGCCTCGTCTGCTTCGTGGTATGTGCAGAGGTGTTTCGCGTGGTCGGCGGGGAGGGGCTGTTTGGCGATCTTTCCTGTCTTTACCTGGATCGAGTACCGAGTATTGTTAGTGGTGCTGGATGGGGATGGGGTGTGGGGGAGGTGTAGCTCAACTGGCTGTCCGTTCACGATGCAGGGGACTTCGAAGGGAAGCTCCTGTTTCATTTGGGTGATCGCAGCTTGGAGAGCACGGCGCTCGGCTGAGCCTGACGCATAAGTCCTCTGGAATGATCGCGAGGAACCCGCTACAATCAGCGTTGTATTCTGCTGGAGAAACAGACCAAATGATACTCGCCATGGGCTCATTGTCGATGGCTGGGATTTTGAAAGCGGCAAGCTGCGCAGACATTTTTGTGTGGGGAGGAGAGGGGGATGGGAGAGCGAACGAAGATGGGGAGTCTACATGTGAGATGATTGGGCTTTATGACATTTCGTGTCGCGTCGCCCAAGATCCGGTCACTTGGTCATCCGTCAATTTCAGGCCGAGTCATCCACTTCCCATCATGCATCACCCTCGAGGCCTCGAATTATGAAATCTGATACGCATCGATTGTGCTCAGAATCCGTATCATATATCGGCTCCAACGGTGCTTTCAGCATTCACTGGCATCTGTGATCAAGAATTCCGAGTGTCGAGACTCCGTGAACGCGTAAATCCGGATCCGGTAGCATGAGAACAAAAACGCCACATCAGATTCAAGTTTCGGACGTCTGTAGCGAGGATACACGAGCAAGGAATCCGAACTGCTTCGCAATCTGGCCTTCTTTAATAGTATTATTTCAAGAATCCAATATTTAACCACTCCAGACTGGGAAGCAGGACAAAAACAAGGCGTGATGTCAGTCTGGTGTATTTTTTTCTTATCTTTCCAAGATCGAGGTGCTCACCTGCGGGTCCGGGAGCAGTGTAGCTCTGGAGGTTGTTGTAGATGTTGACCTGTAAGCCCGGTTGGTTAGCCTCGGCGCTATATGAAATTATGGTGGTGGGAGTACGAACAGTGATGCCTGGGTCGGATCCCTTGTAGGCGCCGGGCAAGCTGACTTTGGGTGGGTTGGCGCTGCCTCCGCCGGTCTGTGTGCCCCCCGCAAGTTAGCCTTATTGTTTGTCGATGAGTTGTATGGGGAAAAGGACGTACGACTTTAACTTGGGCGCAGCCGATGTAGAACTAGGATGTAATGTAAGACAAATATCCTTCGATGTTTTTTCAAGAATAGTGATCTACCTGGGCACCGGGGTAGGTCTGAGAGACGTGGAGAGCTAGGGTGAATTGCGATCCAGATTAGTACAGAGCCCTATAGGCAGCCAAGGGCAGCTAGAACGCACCGATGATTTCACCTCTGTGCATTGTGAGGTCGAGTTAGTTCACACACGTCTGGTTCACCTGATACTGAGCATTTGCATACCTGATCAAACTATTGTTATGGTTAGATCAGGCTTTTTGGATGAGCATAATAAAGCAGACTTACTATTCACCGGCACTGAAGAACGGAGGGAAAAGTAAGCTTAATGGGTACGAAGCATCAAAAAGAAAAGACAAACGGGATGGAAGCCGGGAGGGTGAAGGAGTGCTTTCCTAAATAAATATAAATTCCAAGATCAGGGAATGTAATAAGACCCCAATGGTCATGACTCTACTGACCGCCGTTGCTGTTGACAACATCGGTGGCCCACTGCTGGGAAGATGGATTGAGGAGGCCAGAGGAGTAGACCTTGGTCCAAACAGCTCCTTGTCCGTTGAAGGACGCAGCTGTGCTTGGGGCCTGAGTTGAAGTGAATTATTTAGAATTGAAGGTTGAATAAATGTGTGCGGATGAGGTACCTTGGCGATGTAGACTTGGACAGCACCCTTGTGGCCTCCCGAGATCGCATCTTCGCCAGTGCGCTGGGCATGTTGGTGCCACTCAAGAGTGACCTGTTCATGGGTTGGTTTTCATTAACGCTAGAAACGGGGTGTTATTGTGATGGGGCTTACCTGTTGGCCAGCAGCGATGGTGCCGGTCTGAAGAAGGGGGAGCAGACGCCACATTTAAGACACTTGATTTCCAGAGGTTAGCAATTCTTGCAGGGACTAACCGCGACACCGGATCCGCTGGTGCCACCAACTGGGTTTCGAGGTCAATTCGGCGGGTGTTATGCTAAAATATTGAAAGGCATTCCTCACCATTGCAAGTGATGTCGGTAGACTGGGCGGCGTGGTAAGTGTATGAATCGCAACAGAGATGCAAAATGTCTTACAGTAACGTCCGTAACCGGGTTGTTACTGCACGGATATTTTAGCTACGATCGCATGAAGATACTAGTGCAGCTGCAAGCTCACGTTGGTGGTACACGCAAGTAGGTGTTCTGGCCGGAGTCTGGTTTTACACTGGCATTAGCGCTGGTTGCATCAGGATAGCGAGGTTGAGCGACCTTTTCCGTTGAGCCAGGCGTATTGCAAAGTGAAGTGCGCCATCGCCGAGTTGGCGAGGACAGCAGTTGCGAGGACGGTAGACAGCACCTTCATTTTTGGCAAGTGGTAGGAGAGTACGACTTGTTGCAGGTGCAGCACCGTTGTCGCCCTGCTTAAATAGCCTGCCCAAGCGCGACATTATTCACCAAGAGAGTCTTCCCACAACCAAGGATACGTGGAGCGCTTCATAGATCTGCGGTACGGGTAACACGAAGGCGGACCGGTGAGAGTCACCAACACAAGATACACCGATATCGCTGAGCTCATTGGCCAAAAAATGGCGCAAAGCGAGGAACAAAATATGCACTCCCGCCGACATTTGAGCGTTATATTTAAAGAAGGAGCTGGTACACATGTTCGCACGTCGAAAATAGAGCACAACGCTTGGCGAGATTCTCCGAAATTCGAATTTGCCGCTGATTCTGCGCCGCGATCGGTAGATGCACCGCTTTTTGAGGTGTCTTCGGTGCTAGCTGCGCGGACCGGGATGAACTGCGAAGGGCTATTTTGGCCAAAGCTGTCGGAGAAGCTTTGTCTTTGTAGGCTCGTCATAGATCAGATGATGCGCTGCTGAGAGCTGATGAAGGCACATTAAACGTCGCGATGGCCACAAGACAGATGTCGCGGCCCGCGTTTTCACTGAAGACATCTTGTACGACCATGTGATAGGATTCCAAAGCTCGTCGCGTCTGCCATCTGGCTAAGCTCACGACGTTGACGAAATGGCGGTTGCCAGTTGGCGGTGGAGTTGTTGCCGATTGGAGGGATAGCCTTTGGAAGCTATTTACTTACGTAATCGCATCCTCCACCATCCTGCTCGGAACCACCATCTCAAGCTAGCAATAAAGATATCGTCTCGCGCTGGGGGCGCGCGCACAAGGTAAATGGAAATCATCGGCTTAAATTTAGTTACTACTAACGAATAAACATAGATGTCCGTACTTTTGGAAACGTCGCTTGGCGACATTGTAATTGACCTTGAAGTTGACGCATGCCCGCGCACCTGCGAGAACTTCCTTAAATTGTGCAAAGTGTACTACTACAACCTCAACGCTTTCTTCAATGGTCTGTACGCTATATTTTCTCTTGCTTTTGACGGATCAACTCAAAGTTGCTGTGTTCTAGTCTCAAAGGACTTTCTTGCTCAGGCTGGGGATCCGACAGCGACCGGGACAGGCGGGGAAAGCTTCGCGTCGTATTTAGCCAAAGAGAGATCCGAGCCGCCGACTGAGCGATACTTCGTGCCAGAGCTACTGCCAAGACTTAAACACACGTCGAAGGGCACCGTGTCCATGGCTATTGCGCCGACGGTTGCTGGCGGTACCCTTGGTGGATGCGGCAGCCAATTCTTCATCACCCTTGCCGACCGCATCGAGTATCTCGACGGAAAGCATGCTGTCTTTGGCCATGTGGTGGAGGGGTTGGATACACTCGATAAATTAAATGAGGTTTTCACGGATCAGAATGGTAGACCTTTGAAGGATGTTCGAATTCGGCATGTTGTTGTCCTTGGTGCGCTTCGTCACGTTTCTTGCTGGGCTGCTTATTTTGCTGAATCAACCCCCACCATAGACGACCCATTTCCCGACCCGCCAGGACTTGTCGTGCCATCTTCTCCACCCACTCGGCCCCCGGATTCATCCCTCGACACAGTTAGGATAGGAGAAGATGAGGATCCACTCGTCGAACTTCCCGAGGAAGAGGCTGAGCGCCTACGCCGAGAGAGGGCTGCGGCCGCCTCAGCACTTACGCTCGAAATGGTCGGCGATCTGCCTTTTGCCAACGTCCGTCCGCCCGAAAACGTCCTTTTCGTGTGCAAGTTGAACCAAGTGACACGGGACGAGGACCTCGAGTTAATTTTCTCAAGATTTGGAACGATAATGAGCTGTCAAGTGATTAGGGACAAATCCACGGGCGACTCATTGCAGTACGCGTTCATCGAATTTGACAAACGGGAGGACGCCGAACAGGTCAGGAATCAGGCCTTGGATTTTTACTGTGGCCGGATGGGCTAACCCAAAATTACTCAGGCCTACTTTAAAATGCAAAACGTACTTGTTGATGACCGTCGTATTTGGGTTGATTTGTACGCCCTATCCCGCTTCACGTATACTTGGGCAACATTCCGACTAACTTCGGTCCCAACAGCTCTCAATCAGTCGCCAAGTTGAATACAAGCTGGTCCAGTGCCTCGAAGAACGGGTATCAGAGAGAAAAGGCTGGTAGGAATGCCGGTTTCGCTGGGCGGCAGGATCTAGAGGCAGCGGGGAGATATAGGAACGAAAGCAGGCGGCGGGATGATGGCTTTGGGCTAGTCTTTGACGACGAAGACAGACACCACGAGTCCCGGCGAGATGCGGGGTACAGAGACCAGGACAGACGGGGAGACGGGGAGAAGCCCAGGGAGAGGCGAAGGAGTCGTGAGAGGAGGTCGCCTCCGAGGACCAAGGAGCGACGACGGAGCAGGAGTCCGGATCGCAGACGACGAGACTCACGAGAACGAGATGGCCACCGAAATCGCAGATAGACCACCTTACATATATGCGATTATATAAGCCCGCGTTCACTCTGGTTCCCCAATCTTGCCCTCATGTTACGACACAAGTCTAAGGTGGTTGCGGAACTCAGACATCAACTGGGTGTACTCCTCGCGGCCGCGAGGGCAATCTCGGTCGCTTTAGACGATATTTCTGCTCATGACCCTCCTATATGCATCTCTCCTCCCACCCATCCGTCGCCACAGGAGACGTGCCTCGTCAACGCAGTCTCTCAGCTCATCCACATGCGCGCATCGATTCTTCCCGAGAGTGGCATGCTCACTGCCCTCTTAACGGACATCCACGAGGGCTGCAATCACATTGCGCCTGTGAATCGGCTTCCTGGAGAGATCCTAAGCTACATCTTCGTGCTCATCCAAAGCCCGCGAATTTGGCCAGATACTCAGGTACGGCAAGCCATCGTCCTCTCGAGCATTTGCCGCCGATGGAGGGAGACAGCGACATCCACTGGCACACTCTGGGACATGTTTGTCCTTCGAGGCCAATCGTCTTACCGGATTGGGGAGCTCTGCGCCGCGAGGTCGGGCGAGCGTGATCTCAAGGTGGCTATCGATTTCGGCAAGGAGCACGGACATGGTAGATCAAAAGAAGTAGAGATCGCTGGCCACCGCTGGCGTGACCTGACCTTGATTTCAAACTCGCACTTGAGCGCCTCTGCGCCGGCAATATCGGACATGGATGGCTACTTGCATGAGATCATGCATCATATTCAACCACCGGCCTCACATCCTCCAACCAACGCATACATGGGCCTCACATGCCTTTCTCTCAAAGATATGACCAACTGCTATATCACTGTGGTACAACTAGATAGCGTCTTGCGCGTCTTCAGTCAGCTCCGCGTCCTGCGACTGCACGACACACGGCTTAGTGCGCACTTGGCTCACCCAGAGGTGGTGAACACACCTCTCGCCTTGATGCATCTCGAAGAATTATCAATGGTACAAACCTGCGTCATCCTCCGCTCTTATATCTTCGTCAGCCTCGTCGCACCGCGGCTGCAGTCTTTTGAGGATGGGTGCATATCCGATTCCGATAGCGGGATAGGCCCTTTCTTTGCTCGAACGACCTCCATAGTGCGATTGCGCCTCAGTAGTCGTCCAAGCCGGCGCTTGTGAAAGCGATCCCCTCGCTTATAAATCTGGAAACGCTTGTGCTCGGTGCCACGGGTCACAGAGTTAATCTCGAATACGACTTCCCATTTCGCATCCCAAAAAGTTCCTGTCCCAATCTCTCCGAGTTATGTTTCCGGATGGTCAATCTACCCGGTTGCCCGCCTCTCAAAAATTTCATTGAAATGCGCGCATCGACGCCCGGAGTTTCGCCGATTCAATCTGTTTCTTTCGACTGTTTGCATCATACTGCTCGTACTCTACAAGAGGGAGAGCTGGAGAAAGAGTGGTACCGCGCGCGCGTTGAAGTTGTTTTGTGGAAATTTTGCTTAGACATAAGCTGGTGAACTTGGCAAGTACCGCTTGTGTTGTCACATGGGAAGTTTATGCAATGCTAATGCCTAGATATTCGGGCAGGGGAATCAAGAGGGACATGGGGTCCGGAGGAAACAGCACAGGCGCAGCGAGGGATACCAAGCTGATTCTTGGACTCTTAGCGCTGCATCATCCAGGCTCCGAATGTCAGTTCGTAAACAGTCAATCAAATTTTATGGCGTAAGGCGAGAGCCAAATCAACCTCATTGATATCTGATGAGGGAGAGAGCAGATGGAGGAGTATCCGAGCAAGAGTTTGTTTCTTCTTTCATACACGGCAGCCCAGCCAGTGGTACTTACGTAATTCAATAACATAAGCTCGTAAAGGCGCTTAATCTGTTGACTCAGTTGCACTAACCACCATGTTGCGAGCGGAGGTGGCTGTGGAACTCGAGCTTCATTTGAGCGCGCTCCTCGCTGCCGCAAGAGGGGTGCTGATCGCCCTAGACGGCATTTTCTCTACTCTAGGCGCCCCTGTGGTCTCCCCCGGTCCCATCCATCCATCGCCGCAGGAGACTCGCCTCATCAATGCTGTTTCACAGCTTAACCACATGCGCGCGTCACTTCCCGAAAACGTCGTGATCACTGCCTTGCTAGGGGACATCCCCGAAGGCTGCAATGCCATCGCACCCGTAAATCGGCTTCCTAACGAAATCCTGAGCTACATCTTCGAGCTCACTCAAGACGCTCAAGGCTCGCTCCCAAACGCCCCCGCGCGCCAAGCATTCATCCTTTCAAGCGTTTGCCATACATGGAAGGAGATTGCGACATCTACCTGCGCGCTCTGGGACACGTTTGTCATTCAGAACCTTTCGTCTTCTCGGATTGGGGAGCTCTGCACTGCGAGGTCGGGCGAGCGGGATCTGAAGGTGGCTGTCTATCTTGACAGTGGCTACACACATGGTGGATTCAGAGAGGCCGAGTCCGCTGGTCACCGCTGGCGCGACATTACCATCCTTTATCTGTATCCCCGTGGATGGGTGATGCCGGACTTGGGTGCCTACTTGGAGGAAATCATGCGCTATGCGAAACCATTGGCGACGCATTCTCTCACCCATTCACACAAAGGCCTCGCGCGCCTATCCCTTGTAAATCTGGACTACGACCTTAATGTGGTACAGCTGGATAGTGCTCTGCGCATTCCCAGTCAGCTCCGCGTGCTGCGATTATTCAGCGTGCGGCTCGCCGAAAACTGGACTCGTCCGGGGGTGGTGATGGATAACCCTCTCGTCTTGGTGCATCTCGAGGAACTAGCAATGACACATGCCTGTCCGCTCCTCTGCTCTTACATCTTCGCCAATCTCGTCGCGCCACGACTGCAGTCTTTCGAAGAAGGCTGCCCATCCAGTATTGATCACCTGATAGGTCCTTTCTTTGCTCGCACAGCGTCCATTTTGCGCTTGCAGCTCGATTGTTGCCCGAGCAGTCAACTCGTTGGTGCGATTCCCTCCCTTATGAACTTGGAAACGCTCGCGCTTGGCGCCGCGGGTTGGGAGGATCAAACAGATCAAATATGCAGTCTCCTGTCTCGCATCCCAAAAAAAGCCTGTCCCAACTTGCACAAGCTATATTTCAAGATGAGCTACCCACCCGACTGCCAGGACATCCAGAAATTTATCGAAATGCGCGCATCGACGTCTGGAGTTTTGCAAATCCGACTCATCTCCTTCGACTGTTTACGCGACCATAACAGCTCAAAAGATAGGGAGCTGGAAAAAGAGTGGTATAGCGCGCGTGTTGAAGTCGCCTTGTGGAAATTTAAACACCAACCTTGGGGAGCAAGTCGGTACGTATCGGTTTTTGTTGCGCAGGTAGTTTATGAAAAGCTGATGATTAAACCATAATTAAACAGAGAGATTGAAGCATATTAGGCTTAAAAAACCGAGCGACAGCTCATCTAGGTGTAGGAGTATTAAAAACGCCAATCACGCGACTTTCCCCATATGATGTAGTAACACTTGCTGATAAATCTAAATGTCGTACAGCTTGGGATGCCAGTTCAGAACCCCATACTAACACGTCTGTGGTCTTGAGCTCACGGTGGGGATTTCCATCGGCAGCGGCCTCGAGCGATAAAGGATGGAGGGTGGCTGGGGGGCTGAGAGAGGAAGTGCATTAATATGGCTCTTCTCCCTTCTCCCCATCCGTGGTCTCTGTGCGGGTTGAGGGTCAGAATCGATGGTAGCGAGGAATAGTCAGCACTGAGCAGGCAATCAGCGTTAACCTGAGCCTCCGCCTCAAATACGCGCAAGCACGAATCACGCCTGCGCTTTACTCGTACGTGGAGCAGCCGGGCGCGGAGCAAGGGCTCTTCGAGCAATCATTCGCTTCAAGCGCGACTGCCGTTATAGCCTATACTAGTAGTATACTCAGATTGTATTGAAGTGAACTTTTTGACGACTATCGATCGGTGAGTAAAACGCCGACGAGAATTGGACACACTTCATCTCCATAGAGTCTGGGCACGAAAGCAATGCACATCCACCGGGGGACGTTGATCTGAGCAGCAAGCCAAATGACACCGACTAGAAAACAATTTTGGTCCGACTACCCAAGCATGAGACGCATCATTTCTGCTTTGTGGAGAGAATGCCTCTTTAAGCATCAGTGTTATTTTTTCTTTTGGTAGCGGCGATTCTACAATACACGCGGACTAATTGTTATATGTTATTTAGATAACGACAAAGCCGGTAGGTTGGGAGACACCATAGTTCTGCGCGACGAGCCTGAAGTCCGCACCGCCGTTGATACGCTCGTACACGGCAACACCTCCACCATTCAAGCCGCCAGCGACGAGATATTGGTCGTTAGGGCCACCGAGTGCGAGGCCGCGGATATGGTTCAAGTTGGTCTTGAATTGCTTGACGAGCTTGAGCGGGTTGAGGCTGAAGATGGCGATGGAGTCTCCGCTTGGGTCGCCGCGGTTGGTGGCGTAGAGGTATTGTTGCGCACCCGAGCTCAAGGGACGTGAGAGCAAGAGCTCGCCAGCACCGAGGCCGCTTGGAGCGTTGGGAGGGAGAATGGACAAGCTGGCAACGGTGACAGGGGCAGCAGAGGACCCAACGGGGGGGATGGTCTGCTGGGTGAGTTTGTTGTCAAGTTCGTGCAAGATGTAAAGTTGGCCATCTAATGGTCGAAAATTTAGACGGTTACGAGAATTGCCTAGATAAATCAAGACGCACCTTTGACAACACCGTGTCGAGGACCGCTTCCGGCAGCTTGTTGGATAGAGCCCACATTCCTGTAGTTATTCGTCGAGCCGTCTTTCACCAGTCGCCAGACCTTGTCTGATCCCTGTAACGCGAGCAGGAGTGAACACCGGGAAGATGGGACTACAATTCGACCATGCTTACGAGGTCAGGGACGAATAGTTCACCGCTACCCTCGATAACCTCATGAGGGTGGGAGCTAGTTTGGCGATCTTTGTTGGGACCCGAGCCGGTGAAAGTGGTGACAGCACCGGGGTTGCCGAAGCGGAGATTGTCGCTCAGTAGGGGGATGGACTCAGCAGTACCGCTGTTGTACTTTAAGGTGAGATGTTAGAACACCAAAGACTGCAGTATGATGACTACTAAAGTGCCTACGTTTGTAACGTAAATCTCCTTTCCGCTGCTGAGCACAGCTAGATGGGCAGGGTTTTGCCCTCCGCTGTACACCGAAGCCGCTTTGGTCAACCTCCCCTGCGAATCAACCGTGAACGACCCGACTTCTCCATAAGAATTTTCGAACGTGGAGAAGAGAATGGAGCTGTTGCTGGGGTGGGACGCGATCCATGATGGACTTTGGCCAACGTTCGAGGTACTCAAGACATTCAACGACGCCGGGTTAGTGACGAAGTTGAGGGCCGTGATGGCGGCGGTGTAGGACCCGACAAGGATTTTGAAGCTAGACATGGTTGGACTTGTATGATTTACGAGGTCTGAGGTGGGATGATATAAATACGGGGCCGCCAAAGGAGAAAAGGTGGGGAGCAAGTCGCGAAGCCGAGAATCCCAAGAGAAATACCCCGAGGTTTCTCACTAAAACTCAGAAGAATATTGATGGGGAGCGGGGGGAGAGCTTCTTCCAAAGTTCGACCGCGTAGCCAATGGGCCATAGAAGCAACCCTATAGGTCTTATGGTCATACTTGAGTTCAAAAGGAAGCTGGGCCTGTCCGTCCATCGTATACGCCATCCGTTCTTTGAGAGCGCCATAGTGTGAAACGGTAAGAATATCGGCACCTGGCAGTAGCAAATGCATGCAAGAAGAGTGCGATTTTTCCGAAGTGGAGAGTCGTGAGCTTAAGCCCTGAGGCAGAATATCCGCCCCTCCCAAGGCCCAGGTCAAGCGCGGCATGTGATCACGCAGGGCTTGCATCCAGGGCGGTTCTTAGTATCCTAAGCGCAGAAGGCCAGTGCCAGCGTTGAATGCTGAGCGCTGAGCTTTGCCAGGCCTTCGCCACCAATACAAACTCGAAGCATCCAAACTCTAGGGTCAGCGATATAGCCGGAGTTGGGTGACGGCAAGTTTATACCGCGGGATCGGCTTGGCGCATAAGTACTTCATATTGCGCACGTACGGTTACCCGCATTATAGGTCCCCGTGTTAGTATATCATCACGCTATGCCATCCGTCAGAGAAATGGCGATTCAAGTACCTCGAGAAGCTGGCTACCCTGACTTGTGGTCCAAGAAGTGAGCACAAGAGTATCGACCTATAGGTTATAGAAAAGCTACCACCCTTCACACCGTCGAACATGAGCTCAAGCAATGAAAGGGGATATACCTCGAGAGGATTCTGCCGAAGTTAGACTCGCAACGAATTGTTGCGAAGTAGAACCGACCATCAGCGAGAAGTAGAATAAGAAGAGCTAGCAATCTCATCAAAATAGCCTTCCAACAGGCGTAGCAGTTGCTGAATTGGAGCGAACAGTTCGTCACTCCGGCTTAGATGGCCCAGAGTGAAGATACCACGTTACTAGGTCGGTCCGAGACATCGCTAGGGTGAGGGAAGTACGCAATTCAGATTACAGCCCACTTAAACTGCCATTCCACATGATTTACTTAAAGAACAACGAAGCCTGTAGGTTGTTGGATACCCGAATTCTGCGCAATCAACTTCAAGTCCGCGCCGTCGTTGATGCGCTCGTACACCGCGACACCACCGCTGTTCAGGCCGCCAGCGATGACGTACTTGTTGTTTTTCCCGCCGATGGCGAGGCCGCGGATGTGGTACAGGTTTGTCTTGAATTGTTTGACGAGTTTGAGTGGGTTGAGGGTGAAGATGGCGATGGAGTCTCCGTTGGGGTCGCCACGGTTGGTGGCATATAGGTACTGCGTGCCTGAACTCAGTGCAGTGGCGAACAAGAGTTCGCCTGCGCCGAGGCCGCTTGGGGCATTGGGAGGGAGGATGGATAGGCTGGCGACAGTGACGGGGGAGGCCGAGGATCCGATGGCGGGGAGAGTTTGCTGTGTCAATGTATTATCAAGCTCATGCAGGGTGTAAAGTTGGCCATCTGAGAGTTGGAGTCATTAGAAAAGTAGTCGGCGTCGCAAAATTTTAGGCGCGCACCTTTAAAAACACCGTGTCGTGGCCCGCTGCCAGCAACTTGCTGGATAAATCCAACATTTTTATAGTTATTTGTCGAACCATCCTTTACCAATCGCCAGACTTTATCCGAGCCCTATATGAGGCGACTAGCGCTTAGTGGATTGCGACCTGGCCTGAATGTGCGTGCTTACGAGATCGGGAACCAGCAGCTCGCCATCGCCTTCGATGACTTCGTGAGGATGAGGGCTGGTTTGACGGTCTCTGTTAGGGCCCGAGCCGGAGAAAGTTGTAACGGCCCCTGGACTGCCGAATTGAAGTTTGTCGCCCAATAAGGGGATGGACTCGGCAGTGCCGCTGTTGTACTGCCGAGAATGTATGAGCTTGGGATAATGACTAGGAGAGAAATCAAGCGCGCACGTTGGTCACAAAGATCTCCGTTCCGCTGCTTAGCGCGGCTAGATGCGCTGGATTTTGTCCTCCGCTGTAGACAGAGGCGACCTTGTTTAATCTTCCTAGGTCATCGACGGTGAATGACCCGACTTCTCCATAATAGTTCTCGAAAGTGGAGAAGAGGACGCTGTGGTTGGAGGGGTGCGATGCGATCCACGAGGGGCTTTGGCCAACATTTGTGGTGCTTAGGACGTTCAAAGTCGATTGGAAGGAATTGAAGATGAGCGCAGTGATAACCGTGGTGTATGATCCAACTAGGATAACGAATGACATGGCTGTTGGTTGAGGAGCCCACAGCGACCAACGTGCCTTGGCTTAAATATGGGCATGTCAAGGTAGAAGAGATAGTGAAACGCGCCATGGTTGACAAGATAGATATGCCGAGGTTTCTCACCGAGGGTAAGAAGAACATCAGTGGGGGCCGCGATAAAGGATTTCTTCCAGAGTTCGGCCGCATAGCTAATGAATTGTAGAGGAGCTGATGTGCGATGGTTGCACGCGAGTCTTGACAGAAGCTGGCTCTAGCCACTGGTACACGTTGGATATCGTTTGAGCGGCAAGATACGACGAGGCAGAAAGAATATCGGGTCCCCGACGCGGGAGATGAAAGACATTTTTCCGAGGAGCGTCGATCATTGAACAAACGCGACTCGCGATAAAAATAGCCAGCACTTGTCGCATTTCAAAATACCCTCCTAGATCCAACGAAGAGCCCCGAGACACGATTGAGATGAAGCCGTTGGTATGGTGAGGTTGGTCGTGTATAGTCTTGATGGTGCTTTTGGTACTACGTTTGTGATATGGTGAATATAGTTCATAAGTTCAAGTATATTTAACCCAGACGAGATGAGTATGATTTGGGCCGTAATGGTGGTTGTACAGGCGTCCTTGTGGGATAAGTATGCGAGTGCAACGCGAGTGTCCCGTGCGCGCTGCAGTCGTGGCGCCGGCTCCTTCAAGCTGTGAAGTAGTGTCCTCGTCCATAGCACTCTGTCAGATTTGCTTGGTCAGCAAATCTACATCCGATGTAGACTTCCGCTATTTCGACCCCGGTTGTCTCAAGGCGTGGATCACCTCAGACTGCGCATTGCGAACCCACTCCAACTGTTTTATCATCGGAGTCGGGCCGTAGGGAAAGTCACAGCGATCGATTAAAGAAAAAAACAGTCATAATGAGCACCGAGTGTTATTATTTCGCTGGTCCGCCATGTCTAAGTGTCTCCAACTATGGAATGTCAAAATCGGTTATGGGTGCGTGTGCATGATGTATGTAAAATAATAAGGGGGAAAAGTCCGGCAGTGCTCTAGCAAAAACATGCGAGACAAAATACAGGACATGGTGATCATAATGATTATCCCAAGGCGCACGTACAGGGTGGGAGGGTGATATAAGCAGCATAAGAAAATCGAGAGGTGAATACTATTATTTAGGGCTACCAGTCAATAATGTTTTTACCGCCAGGTTGAGACAGATGCATCCCTCCTCGCAGCAAACCGGGTATGACTTTCCCGCCTACGATGGTCTGCCGGACAACCTCGGGGACCTCGTGGGGGGTCATCTTGCCATACCACACCGACGCACCCTGTGGGAAGCAGAGGATCATGTTCCCGGCGTACTTGTGGCCCCCAGTATGGGAAACGCGGAGGATAAGCACGCGCTTTTGGTCGTACTCGTCGTCCATGTTCTTTAGGCGGGCGGTGAAGGCTGCATCGCGCTCCTCGGGCGAGCCAGGGATAGTTTCGAGTGCGGGCCCGAGCGTGTCAGGGTCGTCTGGTTGCGTGTGAGCCTCCCAGCCGATGGACTCGAGAGAGGTGATGAGCGCTAGTAGGTACAGCGGGATAAAGTGAGTACGGAGAAGTTGGGGAAAAGGTGGATGAGCGTACCATCCTCGAGTTTGGGGGCAGCGATGTGGCACCGCATGCTCCTCCGTTTGTGGGAGCCTAAAGGGACTTCATAAGAGACATTTCAAGGTAAGTGAAAAGGCGGCATACATATGAGCACGACGCATTGATAAGGCAAGGGGAAAGATCGGATGTTCCCCTGCGCGGGTACACCAGCTCTTCCAATATCCGGGTCTAGAGCTGCCTTCCACAAATCTTCAGCTCCCTTAGCAGCTTTGTCAACCGAGGTGACGAGCTTAAAGTCGGGCAGGACAATGACCGAGGCTGAGTTACCTTCACCAGGCGAGCGATGAGAGCCGTTGAGGATGGATAAAGCTGTGGAGTCCGCGGATTCAAACACTCCCAGTAGTATGTAGCTTGCTGATGGAGCTGCCGTCTTTTCTGTGGGGCGAACAAGCTCATGATGCACAGACTGGAGGTGGTAGGCGAGCGAATTTTTCTCGTCTTTGACATCATGCTGCCAATCCGAAGCGCCGGTAGATATGACGACCTGCGAGGGCGAGGTACACGGTGAGCCAGGCCAGCCCGGAGCAAAGAAGGAGTCCCGACATACCTGCCTACCATACGCATTGACAGAGCCGAACATGTCAAGGGTAAGGTCCACAAATTGCTTGGGATACTCTGCGTGGCCAATGTCGCACGGATCAGCGCAGGTCCTGCACGCATCGAAGGACACGGGGACAGAGCACTTCTCAAGCCGGGCGCCGAGCTGTTCCGCGGCGGGATGCGCTGGCATGACGGCGGTGATGATGCTCTTGGAAGCAAGTATATCGTCGGATTTCTTGTATGGGGTGGGCAGGGAGCGGGGCGGCGAGGTGGGATGCCCATCGGCGCCGGCGACGACGAGCTTCTCTCTATACTCTAGAGGCTTTGGGGCTCTGTAGGTAGCGCACAAGCGGTCGCAGATGTTGAAGAACGGCTGGCTGAAGTTATATTTCATGCTGGCAACCTAGAATTGCACGAGTAAGCCTATTGTTCAATTATCTACGGATAAGAAATGAACCTGGTGATGCAAATTATTGAAAAACACAGTCTTGTCCTCGAAAAACAGCTGGAATGGATCACATGCAAAACTATAGCCTATCCAAGATTAACTAGTGAGTTGACGTGAGAAAGTGGGTAGGTATTTTAGGAGCGTACCGCAGCGGCCGTCGACGGCCTTGTACGTGCTGAATACAAAAAGTGCGGTTCCTTGGCGCGTCGTCATGCGGGGGACCTTGAAAGCGAGGGCTGCGCCAAATACTTCAAGGACCACTGCTTCGAAAGGAGAGGCATAGAGTGCACTGTAAGCGTACGGGACTCGTAGGCGATGGCGCATTTGGTGGAGATGCTTAAATGGAAGTTGGTGCGCATGGAGCCAAAGATGGACCCCGTATTGCCATGTGATCATTACAACACTATACGGAAAACAGTGGATCAGTATACTTATCGTCACAGTCAATATAGCCAAGAAATAGTACTCGCATAGCCAACAGGTATTGAGCCACCGGGATCGCGTACCAGTATGTATGATATATTATTGCCTTTCCATAGGCAGATAGTAGTGATGTCCCAAAAGATCGACCGAAGATGAGGAAAACGGCCCGCGTCACATACGGTGCAATAAAGCCCATTCCGAGGCGATGGTCCGAGGGCCAAACCGACTTGTCATCGTTCCTAACAGCAACGAGCGAGACGGCGATTTGCAGAGCTTGCTGAAACAGCACCATCAGTGCGACATTGAGCGGTGACGCAAGTTTCCGGCTCTTCACTTCTTCGGATTCATGGATGCGACGCGCCACGAGCCAAGGGTGTGAAGAGCGATCGAGGAAAAGGAAAAAGAGAGAGAAGATCCAGTAGCAGATGATAGGTAAGAAGATGGATAGGGTTTTGTCGGTGACGAATGGGAGGAGGGTGAGATTTGGCGAGGAATAAAATGGATACGACAGAGGATCTTCCGGCACCAGGCTGGATGAGGTGATCGAATAGGTAGAGTTCATAACTGCAGAGATTCGCTGGAAAAACTGTGATGCTCTCGGCACCAAGATATTTTATAAGGTGTGCGCGCGCGGTTTAGAGGGCTTGAGCCCAAAGGGAGGGGGGTTCCGAGCTGAACGCGGCCAGAAATTCCATGGTGGCACGCCAGGGCACGCCTGAGGCCTGAGGCGGGATACTATAGCCATCTTCGTCAACGTATCCCCTTGCAAGGCGTGTTCTGTGGCAGCCCGCGCAAGTACGCGGTCGGTGCACCATAGGCGCTCAAGCGCCTCGAGCACCTTAACCTTTACTACATACCACACTCGGTGGTTGAAATTTCAGGGACCGCTGAAGGGGCAGCACAGCGCGCCAAATATCGGCAAACAGCTGTCACTCAGTAAAGTAGCGCACGACCACACCACCGTCCTATGAATGAACTCATCGCGGCGACGCGTTAACCCCCTTGGGCATTATCGAGGGGGACTCTTTTTTCTAACCTCAATATTATTAGGTGCTTCTGCTTGTGCACGCACACACGGCGGTGCGACAATGTCGATTCTCTCGAGCACTGACCGTGAATGAACGGGAATACGAACACGGGCATAGATGGGGGGCATGAAACCTGGAGGAAAAGATGGGCGCTCGCGGGTTGTGGCGCACACGATGCGTGTCCCTCACTCAGACACCTTGATTGTTTCACCTACATATGGTATTATCTGCCACAGGCCCAAGGCAAGCCCCGCTCACCCAAACGCGCGCTCCTGCGATGCCCTCACCATCCCCTGCCTTCTTATTCGTGCGTGCCACGGTCTCGCCCCCAGTGGTCATGTGCATGCAGCACCAGCGGCGTACATATGAAAGCAAAGCGCAAGAGCCGTCTCCGCTTTTGCACCTCAACCAAACTCATATCTCGCGCTGTGCTTATAGTACTTACCACAGATAAAGATATTTATCCTACCATATCACCGCCAGCTCGGAAACGACTGCATGTGCGATCATCACTATTTGGGCCGTGGGCGCCCAGATACACTGCTCATGAGTGGTAGGGGGGTGTTTGTCCATTTATGGTGACTACCTGCTTGCGCAATATGGTTATATTTGAGACCCGCGTGTAGGCAGGTAGGCGCGAGAAAGAGGGCGAGTGGATGGGGCTGGCACAAAGGGGGCGAGGAGTGCGGGTGGAGGCCCCAGTATGAAGGCGAGGTAGAAGTGGCGAATAAGTGCGCGAACTCTGCTGGGTGGATAGCTTCAGTGTATGGTGTAAATAGCTAGTGTCAGGACCTTGAATGCACACGGGGTAAAGGAAGTACCGGCAGTTAATTCGTCAATTCCCACAGCCTCCCGCAAATGGAGGGCGGTGCATACAGCGCCCCAATAATAGTGGGCATGAGTGCGGAGGTAGGCGATTAATTATTGACGATTGACGCTGAGCGCGAGAGTGACGCGTTCTAGAAGGCTTTGGCTTGAGGCTGACACTGTGCAGGAGGGTGCAGGCAAGGGCCGGCAGCACTTGGCATGTAAGGTTATCGGGTGTATTTTATTCACCACATCCACTTTAGATCACGCCCGCGCGATCTCGCGATGCGTAACTTCTCTACCAGAACAGCCGACTGGTCTTGGAGGGTAAATGTGTCCCAGTAGACGTCGCTACCTCTCCTCATCGGCGGCAAATGCTCGAAAGGAGGATGGCTTGCCGTGCGTAGGCGTTTGGGCGCCAGCTACCCCGCAGCTCTTAAGTGTTAAAAAGAGAGGCTAGGAGGCAGCGTCAAGCACCGCCCATCTAAGTACAGAGTATAAGTAAAACAAACGCGTGTACGAAATGTGAGGCAACTTTACCTGAAGAAAGATGTCTGGCGTTGAGTCTTAGACCCAATCTCCTTGTATAGCCACAAGGGCTTCAGCTCGACGACGTCAATCATACTCAACGCCATTTCCGTTATCGCCGCTGATTGTCAATATTACAGCCTCTTGCAAAACGGTTTGCCATGTCGTGATTTTGGTTTTCTGGCTCCACCTTCCATAAAAAGTGAGCTGTCATGACCCCATCTCTCGGCCGGCCCACGTTCGTTACAACTGCGTTACAATAACGAATAACCAGGCCATGTTCATAGCAGGGCTAGCCTTACACTCAGGCTGCGCATTGTCGCTCGCCGCTCGGCACCATCGACACCGTTGTGAAAAGATAGGCGGCGTCGGCGCGTTGGCGTTCGGGCCACTCAAACTACGTCACAGGACCGGCGCAGGTGTGTCCGATAACCAATTGTCAAAGACTCGGAGGCCGGATGGCCTCAATCGCTTGGCACTGCCAATACTCACTACATCTCCCCCAATCCCATTTGTAAATGCATAGGGCAGATGATATCGTGTCAGCGACGACCTTCTCACGTTGTCTGGCAAGAACGTTAGTGGTACATATAATGTGGATTATCGACAACTCGGACGTCAGCGTTTGCCCGTGGCCAGTGGATAATACCCCGCTCGCCCAATCTTTTGCTCTTCTGCAAAACTGAGCGGCCCTGCTCAGGACTCTCAGTCTTACAGGCGACTGCTACAACAATGCAGTGGGTTACGTACCCCTGCTTGAAGCATACTTAGTCTCACTTGTCGCGCACTTAAATCAGACAAAGCAAGTATTACCATTGCCAGCACTGTGCTCACGGTGCGAGCAAGTATTGCCACTGTGCGCCGATGAGGATAATGGTGTCGCCGATGTGTGACTGTCCGTGACCTAGCGGTAGCAAGGCAGAATGCGGGGTCATCAAAACGTGCTTTTTAAGGAAGGTGGAGCCAGAAAATCGAAAACGCGACATGGCAAACCGTTTTGCAAGAGGCTGTAATAGAGCGAAGACGAAGATGTCACTTAAAATTTCGTTGGGGAGTCGATTCACGGGCGAGATGACATTGTTTTAGTCATGGATGCCCTTCAAGAGGGAAGTAAGCATGTTACTCTGGCTACAATCAACGCGCGCATGTGGATGAGCTGTGAGACCGCATTAAGGAAATGGCTCTCATGTGGCGGCGAATGGATGGGAGGAGAGATAGGGGCACCTGCAATAAAGATATCGTCTAGGGCGATCGATATTCCTCCTGCAGCCGTGAGGAGTGCATCCAGTTGATGCTTGAGCTCTACAACTGTCTTTGTGCATAACATAACGGTAAGTAGGAGCTTGCGGGGTAAATGCTGGTTTCATGCAATGATGTTCTTGGGTAATCACGCTCAGCTCCATATCGCTACCATAGTATCAGAATGCATCTATCGGCCTTTGCTTTAGGCAACGCCCACTGGATTCAAGATCATAGACATGGTGTTGGTTGGCCCTGAGCCTAGTTCAGAGGGACTGAGGGTTCAAGAATCAGCAAGTGTTACTACATCATGCGAAAGAAAGGTGTTGTGACCGGTGCCTCTGATGACACTATGTCCAAGATGGGCTGCTGCCTATGACATTACTCCTCGCCGCGTCAGCGTCGCCTTGTTTAGGACCTATTTTCCCTCTAACGTGCCTGGTCTGACGTCTTCTGTCATGAGTTCGCTTTGTATAAACTACTCACGCAGCAAAACACACCCACCTATTTCACCAGCTTAGCTGCCGTACAGCTTAGCGTATGCGATATCATCCCGTATCTCTTCCGGAGTGGGACCGCGGTTATGCAAACAGTTATAAGAAACGGTTCGGATCGGCAAAACCCCGGGCATCAATGCGCGCATGTCAATGAAATCTTTGAGATTTTGAGGCTCCGGTAGATAAGTCAACTGAAAATATAACTCGGAGAGGTTGGGACAGGCCCTTTTTAGGATGTCATACAAGGGGTTGCATGCGAAATTTGAGCGGCGGGACGCGGCACCGAGCACGAGCGTCTCCAAATTTATGAGTAAGGGGAGTGCTTTGATGAGCGGAAGTTCTTGGCGATAGCTGAGTTGTAAGCGCGAGATGGATGTCGTACGGGAAAAGAAAGGGCCCATTGGACCATCATACGAGCATCCTATTTCGAAAGACCGCAGCTGTGGCGCGACGAGGTTGGCGAAGATGTAAGAGCAGAGGGTTCCGCAGCAATCCACCATCGATAGCTCTTCGAGATGCTTCAAGACAAGTGGAATACCCATCGTCATCTCTAGGTGGGCTGGGTGACCACCAAGCCATAGGGAGTGCAATTGCAACGCCCGGAGCTGACTGGTGATGCGTAGAACGCTATCTAATCGCACCATATCCATGTTACGGCGATCCCCGCATTCGAGAGAAAGGCGTGTGACTGATGGTTGGACACGATGCATGATCTCATGCATGTAGACATCCATGTTCGGTATTATCTCCATAAAGGGTGTCAAGCAGTCAAAGGTCAGGTCACGCCAGCGGTGGCTGGCGGATTCCACCTCTTTTGATCCGCTATGTATGTAGTCCCAACCAATCTTGACAATCACCTTCAGATCACGCCCACCCGACCTCGCAGTGCAGAGCTCCCCAATCCGATAAGACGAAAGGTTTCGAAGGACAAACATGTCCCAGAGTGCGCCAGTGCATGTCGCTATCTCCCTCCATCGGCGGCAAATGCTCGAGAGGATGATGGCCTGTGGCGCGCAAGCACTTCCCCAGCGACCCCGCGGCTCTTGAGTGAGCACGAAGATGCAGCTCAGAATCTCGTTGGGAAGCCGGTTCATGGGCGCGATGACATTGCAGCCTTCGTTAATGTCCTTCAGGAGTGTGGTAAGCACGTCGCTATCGGGTAAAATCGCCGCGCGCATGTGGTTGAGCCGGGCGATTGCGTTGATGAGACGAGCCTCCTGCGGCAAGGGGTGGATGGGAGGAGAGATGGGTTTGCCCGGGGCGGTGTGAAGATCGTCCAGAGCGGCGGACATTCCTTTCGCAGCCGCGAGGAGCGCATCCAATTGGTTCTTGAGCTCCATAACTGTCTCCGCGCGAAACATAATGTACCATGTACAAGGAACTTGGCGGTGTGTTTGACCTTTGACAGTCTTTGACTTTCGTCACGCGCAACGCTTATTATGTAATCGCGTCCTGTTAGCACATGTCGCCTCGGGTTCCCGTGCGCGTGCTAAGATCAGCGGTCTGCGCGTACGGCCCATCACTCGAGCGTGGTATCTATACATATAGCTAACTTGCGCTGGCGGTTCAACCCATGGATTTAGCCACCATTGCTGAATACGGGATTGGCGACACGCATATACTTCATACTCGCGCAGCTCTGACCTTCAACTTCTTGAACTTACGCAATTGAAGCTCAACTGCAACGTTTGATTCTACACGGCTAGCTATGTTTTTATAGAGAAACTAAGTACTGAGAACTGGCCGTAATAATTCGCTCATTTTGCGGGGACGCCACGTACACCACACACTGTGTAGGCTTGGACTCGAGCGGGTTAAGTTCTGGCGCATATTTATGTCTCCAGTAGGTATCCATATCTTACCTCCAATATTCACCTGGATGTCCTTGTATTCCCGTGGGTTTTACCCTGACTTAGGCCTCATTGGAAGGAGGAACAACGAACGGCTGGACATACAATCGTTTCCTTTCACTGGCAGGCTCTGTTTTAGGCATCGCAGTACGCGTTACGCCAGCCGTCGGCTCCGGGTGACGAGTCACACATCCGCAGCAGACGTCAGCGCTCCGGCAGCCATCTTTGCATAGCTTATTCTCAGGCCGGCCACAAAGTCGCTTTATGACGAGTCCCATCGGCTTCGTCCTAGTATCTATACCTATATAATCCGTCTGTTCCAATGACCTTCCCCCATCCCCCGACCACCAGACCACTACTCAATTCAAGAACTCAACATCACCAACAGCACCATCGACACTAGTCTAATACCATGTACCCATACCACTTCCGATACGCTCGTGGCCCCCGCCGCCTCTTCTGGTTCGTCCTCGGCGGCGCCGCTACCGCTTGGTGGTTCCGCGCCCAGGAGAGGAAGGGACCACGCTTTACCATTGAAGGCACCCCCACGAATGCCGACTCGTACCCCGAGCGCCACTGGGGCTGGGGTCGGCGCGACCAAAGCCTGGACGGCGCGAAGTGGGAGGCGGAGCGAGAGAGAATCCAGAGGCTTCGTCATGAAGCTAGCGAAACTGTAAGCTTTGTTCGCGACCAACTTGCCAACGGCCGTAACCAATAATTTTGACTCTACCTAGATGATTGATGTCACCGAGGCCAGCTTAGATTCTGTCCTGAGCGCCGTTGATGTTCTCAAAAGGGTCAGCAGCTATGCATCAATAAATGTTTTGCTACGGTGCTGATTTCATGATCTCTTATCTATTTAGAAATTAGCCGAACAGCGATCAGGAACGAGGCAGCCGCCAGCAAAGGGGAATGATTCTCCGCCTCCTGCTTGAGCCAGTTTTTTGAGATTCTTGACCTATACTCGTAATAAACGTTTTTGATCCTCGGGCCCACCCCCCGGACTGTTCCACGAAAATTACCGATCAATGCATTTGAGATTCGGACACACTTGCCCCACAAGCGAATGGTGTAGAGTAAATAGAGCTCTGCTACTGGTGGCCGGTTACTCGCTCGCTTCCAACGGAGAGAAATTGACTGGAGCCCTAAGACCGTAGACGGAGTAAGTGAGGCACGAGCGGACTCAGCGGAGGCGCGGATTTTGTTTTATGAGCGGGGCTAGCGTACCTCGCATGTTCAAAGCACGGGCCTTATTTCGTATGTTCGGCAAGTCCTTAGTTAGGCCTTAGGTCCCAGGCTTCTATTTAGCATCAGAAACCTCGCAGTAGTAGTGGCAGACGGTGCCGATGACGAGAGTCGATCTGAGTGTGAGATTCTGAGCGTTACAGATGCTTGACAGCGATACCAAGAAGTTTCGATAGCTGGTAATTCAGAGAGGTAGATGTATCACTTTCAAGCCAAACTACCAGCTCGATTGACGCGCCGGGTACTCGGCGGGGGTTGACGCGTCAAAGCTCGGAGATCACGTGATGGATTCCTCGGCTTGGGGGTGACGGAGTCACGGCGCGTTACGGCTGCGGATGGCAGGTGGACGCGTCAAGAAGATTGCCGTCCGACGTCAGCGTTCCGGCCGTCGTCGACGCCGTTAAGCTCGCTCGGAACAGCCATGAAACTATGACGAGTACATCGGCCGCACACTCTCTATATAGCCTCGCCTGAACCTCTGTGGTCTCCATCTCATCCTCGACATCCACATCACATCACACCAACTCAGCCCTCAATATTCACGATGTATCCATATCATCCCCACTCATCCTGGTCCGGCCACGCACCTCACATGCAATACTACCGCGGCGGACGCGGCCCCTCGCGCATCGTCTGGTTCATCCTCGGCGGCCTCGCCACTGCCTGGTGGCTCCGCGCAAAAGACATGAAACGTGAAGCGCGCGCCATCGAAGGCGCCGCGCCGTCCGGGTCGTGTCACGAGCGCCGCTGGGGCTGGGGCTGGAACTCGAGCCAGAATGAGCATGGCCAAAACCGCAACGAGGCGCAGTGGGAAGCGGAGAGGGAGAAGATTAGGAAGTTTGGCAATGAAGCGGGCGAAACTGTCAGTACCTTCTGCCACCCCTCATCAAGTCGTAACTATATGTGCTGACATATATGTCTCACGTAGATCATCGACGTTACCGAAGCCAGCCTTGACTCTGTCTTGAGCGCCGTGGACACTCTTAAAAAGGTGAGAAGCTAGGATGACCCATAGTACGCCACTCACACGGTTTATCTCTCTAGAAATTGGCCGAGCAACGAGCGGAGCGGGAGAGAGCGAAGCAATCGCTGCCAAAGGATGACGATCCTCCTCACCGCATCTGATTGATTGACCCAACTTCCATGGCATCGCTGAGCGCCCGACCTAGATTACATATTTTAATCCGCTCTGTTACTCTCCCCCCTGCAACCCCTACTCTCTACCTATGCTTCCCGGGTTGCTTCTTTTTCTTGTAAAACCTTGACCGATTTGAATGAAAATGGACATGTATATTTTGTGCTTCAATGCTCTCAAAAGCACAGCAAGAGCGACGTGAAGCTCCACATTTACGAGCCATATAACCAATGATAAGTACATCGCGTGCTGGGCTGGGTATATGAAGAAAAGGAGAAAGAAGTGTGAACGATCCCTTACATAGATGCAGAAAAAAAGAGCAGTAAAAAGATGGTATAATGCTGATGATGTTGACGATGATGATGGTGAGGAAACGTAGTAGCTGAAAGAAAGAAAAAATCACATGTCCCATTGGAGATCCCGACTGCGCCCTCGCCTATGCATCCTCCTTGAGAGCGCCGACTCGTCTCTCATGCTGCTCGACATGTCGTCGCCCTCGTACAGCGGGTACGGCCCCGCTCCCACAGTCCATGAGCTCCTGGGCGCACCGGTCATGGACAAAGCCGGCGAGTCCGCTCGAAATCGCGGAAACCGCCGATGTGATAACGACGGGGAAGGAAGCCCGTTGACGGGCGGGCGGGCGTGCCCAGTCGGGATGGGCAGAGTCGGCGGCGAGGTGCTGGTGGTCTTCTGAGTAGCCGGCTCCGACGTTATTGCGACTACGGGTGTTTGTGCCGGCCTTTCTGTGTTTGAAGGTCCCGACGAAGAAGTCGCATGGTCTTGTTTCAAGCCCTGGATCTTCTCGCTCAGCGTCTTCATCACCGTCTCCCGGTCTACATGCGAAGATGAGGCCGTGCCAGGGACCATCTCGGCATGCTCGAGCACCGTGGGCACCGCGAGCGCCATAGTGGCGGGCGTGAGTAGCCGTTTGACGGGACTCGACGTGGCGAACGTCGTATGAATCGACGAGTCAGAGAGCCCCCGGTGAAGGAGTGTGCGCTCGAGGAGAGACGACTCGAACTCGGGCGCGTCGAGCTGGTCGACCACGGCATCGACAGTGCGCGTCATCCTGCGCACGTGCCCCACTCGCGTCTCTTTCTTCGTCTTAAGCGTCCCCGCATGATCGGCAAACGATACCACCGCCTTCTTCGACTCGCGCCGCTCGAGCTTCGCCTTGTTCGGCAACATAACCCACCCGTCGGGATCCTGCCCCGGCGCCCCGGCGAATATCCCCAACAAACTCTCCCGCGGGGCGGCACCCTCCTTCGCTTTTCCTTTCGCCTTCGCCTTGTCCTTCCCAGGCCGAACCGTTACCTCGCCCGTGGTGGCAGAGGAGGACGAGACAGAGGAAGAGGCGTGCATGTTCTCCACCGCAGTCGAGACGCTCCGGTTGCCCGTTATCGCGAACTCGACATTGACCGTCGTGGCGGAGGCCGAGGTCGCAGGGGCGAGCTTCTTCGCTGCGAAGCGCGGGCGAGCCGTTGGGATTCGCCGAGCTCCTTCCGTACCTGCGCTGGGCCCACTCCCGCCATGCCGGCGTTCACCATCCGAATCCTCGACAACGTTCCCGGGGAAGAGTTTCGTGATTATAGGCGCTGCAAACCGGCCAATCGTCGATGTGGAGGACCGCATAAGCGCTGAAATACCTTGGTCTGCCGAGTCTGACCGTTTAGATTGTATCGCTTCCGCGCGAAGCTTGGCCGCGCGCGAGGGATCGAGGGTGACCTCGTTAGCGGTCGTCCTTAGCGAAGCAAGTTCCGCAAACATGTCATTGAACAGGTTGAACAGCCCCCTGAGGTCCTTGCGCGCCATCTCGTGTTTCTCCATCTCCAGCGCGCCCCGGAACTGAGTACGAAGATTGGACGCATCGAGGAGGATACCAGAGATCGTCGTACGTGAAATGTGGCCAAGGTCCGCGGCTCCTGCGAGCCCTTGACGCTTGAGGCGCGAGTTGAGCGTTTGAATGTCGGCTTGAGACATGCGCACCAGCAAGGCGCTGACGCTCTTGATCAAACGCGGAAGCGGCGAGACCTGCGCTTGCTCGTCCAGGGACGTCGTGTCCGAGGAGTCGGGAGAATTACGTTGTAACCGGGCATGCGATGCAGGCAGATACGAGCCAAGGGAAAATGGTGCGGTCGGCGAATCTGTTTGAACACCGCGCGACTGGCTCTGTCTGTATGATCGTCGCCGTTTGGCTTCCGCATGGTAATTTGATGGCCCTGCGACCTGCGAATCGGACACGGCCCCCACGTCCACTTCGAAGCTCACATGGGATGACGCATAGTAGCGTGGTCGTAGCTGCCCAAAAGATGTACACTTGACGTTGCTGACGTCGGCCAGTGATTCCGTCGGAGAGAAGGGGCGACCCGCGGACGATACTTCAGCTTCAGATAAATTAGCCGCCCTCGACTCCACCCGCTTCAGAAACAAAATTCAAATTAGCAGCTGCACCGAGGCGATGACCGGGAATTCTTTACTCACCGGTAGCGGCACGGATATTTCAAAGGGTGACAGTTCGACGCTAAGTGCACGTTTTCTTGTTTCGACTCCTGCACGCACCGAATGACGCAAGGGGGAAGATGCGCGCGAGAAACGATGATGGCGATGGCGGTTGTGAGAACGTGCTCGAACGCGAGACGGCTGTGGAAAGCTCACTACTGCTCCCGTCGTTGGACAGGCGCCTCTTGACAAGTGACGACGCGTTAGAGCTCCTTCTGCGTGGTGGGGGAACAAGTTTTGCTTTTGGTGGTGATCCCACTTTGGCAAATTCTAGAGAACGAATAGAGTCAGCTGTCTGGGGGCTGATCGGAAACGCGGGCGTAGATCTAAACACCTTCATTGAGCGGTTCGATCGCTCGCTGCTCGTCCACCTCTTCACGTAAGCTCTGCACGTCCTCTCTCGTTTCGGCAAGTATGCTCTGCAGCTCCTTGTTATCTCGCTTCAACGCTTCGTTATCTGCGACCAGTGACTCCAACACGTGCATTGCCTCGGAGTCATCTGGTGCGAGCGTCTGACCAAACTGCACAAAAAGGCGGACTTAAGGGAGATGAATGGAGTCGTAAGATATGAACAAGTCTTACTGTATTCTGAAAGGCCTGCAACCTCGCACGAGCATCCTTGAGGATCTCCTCTGATTGTCTGTCACGGCTACTATCCAATTCGGTCTTGAGACGAAAGAGCTCTGTTTCCAACTGGGCTACGTAATAAAGCAGATCCTCTAAAAATTCAGTCACGTCTAACTGGTCAGGGAGAGGAAAGCGACGCCGACTCACCACACCTGCTCTCTGCTGCGACCGCTTTCATCTCGAGCGCCTTGGCCTGCCCGACAGCAGCTTGACACTCCTGCAGCGCATCCTCGCGCTCTTGCTCTACCTGCGTGAGGCGAGTTTCCCAGCCGGCTGCACGAGCGTTCTGTGCGGATAACCGCGCAATCGCCGTGCGCGATTCTTGCACCGAATTGAGAAGTGTACGATTCGACGCGTCGGCTACGTCTAAATTTATCTGAGTTTGAGCGAGACGCTATGGAGAAGGCAGTGGACAATTAGCACACGTGAAGGCCCTCAAGTGAGCGTGGCTGGGTGGACAAGTACCTTTTCGGTATGCGACAGCTCCTTTACGAGATCGGCCATCTTTGAAATCAGTTGTTCATTGGCCTCGTGGAGAGTTTCTATCTTATTCTTGGCAAACGAATAAAGACGGGCATTTTCGTCTGCCTGCACGATCGCGGAAATAGATTCAGCACCTATAGCGGACTACCGATGTGAGCAGCCGAACCCTGGCACACACCTTTTTCGTAAGCGATTCTTGGTGGTGGACGTACGCCTCGTGGCGCAGGAGGAGAGCCTGGCCGACCTCTTCGTGTGGAGGGGGATTAGCCCGCGCTGGACGAATAATGGTCTAGCACAGCGGGACTCACCGGCGCTCAAAACAAGGCCCTTGTCCATTTTCTCTCTGGCAGCCTCCCATGCCCGCGTCGACTCGCAATCCTCCCTCCCGCAACAGCACACGAGGACCGGCTCAGAGTCTGTCGGACGGGAGAAATTGGCTAGCGCGCGGGTGAGCTCGTCCATTGTATTTGACGTGAGCGGCAGGCTCGCTGTCATAGGTGTCTCGGGGATGAGGGACGAGATCGATTTGGCGTCTGAATCTGCATCGAGATGGAGAGGCGGGGGCGGAGAGAAGACGTGGCCAGGGTGGGGGAGCGCGTTCGGGAAGGACATGGTGGTGAGTGGTGAAGGTGTTGAATGCTATTTAATGAAAGTCGTTCGTGCGAGACAGTAAAGAACGCGGGTGTGCACTGGGCGGTGTGCACGCGGTGGGATCGGGCGACGAGGAGCAGGTTGCCAGCGTCGGCGGGGGGCAGCAGGCGAGGCGACGTTGGGTGTTGGACGTTCGAGGCCGCACGCTAATGGCACCACCCTCAGGAGGCGGCGGGCCGGATGCTGCCGGCTGAGTCAGCGGCCTCGAGGACGCGGACTTTGCGGATTCATTCAACTCGAAACTGCGTCCGCTCAGTCGATCGAGAGCGGGGACAAAGTTGCGGAGCGCACAGGATTAATTATCTGCGGGGCTGTCTTGGACCGCACGAACAAGAGATTGACAAGTCAGACACCAGCTTTTCTTATTTCTCGTAATCAACGGACGATTAAACAAAGAGAGTGAAAAGGGGTATCGGAGATCGCAAACGGGAGGCAGCTAAATTGCGTTAAAGCCTTGTGAAAGCCTAACAATTAGATAGATAAGAACGAATCCGGAAATTGGCGGGGTACAAGGAGCGTGGGGCGAAGAGGTTGGAGAATAGCGCGGGTTTTATAACATATCTCTACATGGGAAAGGGCGGGGCGTGGGGCTTGAAGCGGCCTGAATACAGTGGTCAGTGGGCAGTGATAAATTGATGATTGGGAGTTGATTGTGTGTGGAAAAGAATAATAACGTGAAGAGGAAAAAAGAGAGGAAACGAATGGGTGAGTCCAAGGTATAAAACCAATGGCCTTATGCAAGATGGGAAGAAAACTGAAGGAAAAGAGAAAACAAGACAAGAAACAGAATAGAGAGCCCAAGATAATTCAGTGAACATGTGTGATCCTGAGAATAGCGTTCTTGGCAGCTTCCAAGCCCGTCTGCGTCCCTACAGAAGAAAGTCACGTCAGTGGAGTAGATCGTCGCGAGCGACGACGGCGACGTACCGATGATGACAATAGTCCTCTCCCCCCTCGCGATCTTAATTGTCGTTTTCGTCTCAGCTTCAATGGCGTGGACTGTTTGGCCCAGGGGTCCGACCACGAATGCGACGCGCTGTGGGTCGGGCAGGGTCAAGAACCCAATGTGCGACGCGCTCATCGCCACGGCGGTGAGCATCTCCGTGAACATTCCTTCTGCATGTTCGAGGCTCGGCAGATCCTTGGCCGTGAGTTTCCATTCAAAGTTGCCCGCGCGCGACTCGGGAGCGTAATTCGACGTTATGCTCCACTGAGTACCCGGCGCGATGGCAACCGCTTCTTGCGCGGCCGATGGTGGGATGAGGTACGAGTTGCGTGGCCGTCGGACGGATTCGACGTAGACGCCCTGCGAGGAGAACCGAGTCCGCACATAGTGTTCCGAGAGTTCGCAAAAGTAGAGGAGGGGCGCGACGACGCGTGACTGAAGTCCTTTAAGGGCCCGAAGCCGTGCCTATAGCAAAATAGTAGATATTAAAACGTGGATAATTAAACCAGAAACCATATGAAACCCACTTGAAGCTCCTCGATGACTTCCTCGCACCTGTCGATAGGTCCGCCACATTTGACCACCATACTAGGATCAGCGTCCGTCAACTGGTCCACATTCCTGGGCACGACGTGTCCCCAAAGAACCGAGGCCTGATCATCGGGGAAGATAATCTTCACGCCCGTCTCCCGTTCCAGCGCGCGGAAATTCCGTGACTTGGGTCCTTTGAGTGTCGAATGTTGCCAGACGGGGATAGCAATTCCGAGAACGCCCCACTCCTCCCGAAGCAGCTCGGCGGCCAATTCCAATTCCTCCTTGAGCTTCGCCACGAGCTGAGGTGGACCTCGTATCCGAATGTGACCCGTTGCTTTGTCTCGAGGGCTGAGAGAGAACGTGTCAGGGCTCGAACGGAAAAGATATTAGATTGCAACAACTCACAAGCGAACCAAATCACGCTGGGTACGACGGTCAGTAGGTCCTCCGCAGCTCTCGATGAGAGTCTGCACGTCCTCCTCTTTGATATAACGATGAAGCCATGGGTCCAGTTGCACGAATTCAGTGACGGTAGACGGGCCGACGGAGGCTTCGCTAGAAGGCGGCGAGGCGGGGTGGAATTGAGGCGAAGAGTTCTCTGAAACTTCTGATCCGTAGCCACGCCCAATCTCGGTGTCGCTTACTGACCCGAGGGCGTCGGATTTGCGAGCAAGGCGAGATGACTTTGAGCGAACGCGCGGGCCTTTGACGGTGCGGGTGAGAGTATCCAGGACGTCCCAAGCAAGGTCGCACAGCATAGCATTCTCTTGGTCCAAACGGTCAACGTTCTGGATGGGACGTGTTGGTGAACGGCGATGAGGATAGGGGAGAATGAAGACGGACCTGCTTGAGAAGGCTGAGGAACCCCTTGGCCTCGTTTCCCCGCAGGAGCTTGGCTTCCTCGAGTTCCGCAGGGTTGGAGAGCACTCGGTCCAGCGCGTAAGAGAGCTCCATCTCGTCATTCTCGATCAACGCGACGGGTGGAAGCCAATCGGGCTGTGGAGTGCACGTGTCAGCATTCAGGGGCGGCCCAACTAGTACTAGGCGACGGCGATGACGCCGGGCGCACCTCTTCGTTCAGGCGCCAGAAGGCGCCCTCCAGTGCAAACATGGTCTCGCGCATGTGCTCGGCCTGCGCAAGCGACTCTACGCGGGAGATGGAGAGCCAGTGCCGGGTATGCTGCCGTACGTCGTCCAAAAGTCTGTGTGTGTGATGGAGCATCAGTATCTGAGTGGGGCAGTGATGGGGTGGTGCTGCGCCGACGCACTTCTCGATCTGCTCCTCCTGGGCGCGGCGAGAGAGAGATTGGGCCGAGGGGGAGGCGTAGCGGCTGAGCTCGAGCTTCACGTATTCGCGCACACAGGTATCGGCAAGATGTTCATATCGAATCTGCAGGGCGTGCGGTATCAGCGGCGTGCGCGCGCGAGGGCGGGTGGCGCGAGGAAGGGAACGTACGCGGTGGACAAAGATGGTCTGGAGACACTGCACAATCTCGCCCTCGCGGTCCAAGAAGGACTGGCAGGCGCGCTCGACGTCCTCGGGCAGTTGCTGATCCATGACCCAAGGCTGGCCGCTGAAGGGAGCAATGTTGTTTATAACACGGGAGACCATATGCTGCCTGAGCTGCCTCGTGGAGTGTGGCCGTTGGGGGTCCAAAACGGCAGTCAGTGGCATGGGAGGCAGCGGCTTATCATGTGCCACAGACGGGGGTGATCTGGTCTTGGGCTTTCTGGACGGCATGGGGGGCGAATGAGGAAGTGATGAGAGGGTGGTGGATGAGTTGAAAAGGGCGAGAGCAGCGGCCGCGCGCTTCTGGCAGCTATGTGATTCGCTACTCGGCCGAGGCTGTTCAGCGAGCTAAATGACTTCTTGAAAACCGGGAGATGAGCGGTGGGCCGGGGAGAGCAGGCGGTGGTGGTGGTGCGGAGCAGGTGGGGGTTGGCTCTCGTTCGCCTGTTGATGTCCTCGTCCGTGTCGGCCAGCGACGCTCCCGCAATCTCAGTGTTCAATCTCGCCCGTTTCTGTTTCTGTCGTCGCCTGCGTCTTAAGAGCGCCAACATGCCCCACGGCCCCACCCACAAAGGGATCCCCAATAAACACGCAGCCTAGGCGACCGCTTTCCACCGGTAACCTCCCTCGGCTGCTCCGACTCGGACGCTCGGAGCTGTGCGCCTCGTGTGCCCCGTACTCAACGCCGCGTCCCGTCCGGGGCACGAGGCGGCCTCTGCACAGGCAGGGCCTTCAAAGGAAGATCTTCTCTTGCCTTTGCTCTTGCTTTCGCAAGCAGCCCGCTGCTTCTCATCTGCTTCGCCAGCGCTAGCGTCGCGCCAACATTTTGATCAGCCGCGCGGCGCGTGCATCAAATTTGTCGTGCCGCTAGCCCTGACTGCTGGTATCCATCTCGGTCCAAATTCGTTATTACCCTCTGGCAACCCATGTCTTATGATCAGGCGACGAACACCTTCTGCTCGCATATTATGTCTCGATCCTGGATACCCCGCGCCTCATGCGCGGATTCGACGGCTCTATCGCGCACGCCCTCATGCATCCATAGCCCGTGAGATCTGGACTACTTGGCTCGATCGTTTCGCACAAGTGCTCCTCGATTGGTGCATACGAGATCCCGAGCAATACCCTTTCTCTGGCCTTTTCATTCTTCCCGTGCTTCTTGGACCCTCGACAGCCTCACCATATCGCACAGCTCAGCATCCCCAGGCTTCCCTGGCCTCTGCGGGGGTGCCTAGCAGGATAAAGTAAGCTCGGCCGTGCCGCTCAACCGAGCCCGTCCTCAGAAATATCCGCTTCTCTCCGCTTTTCCTGCCAGCGGCGCTCATTTACTTACTTCCAAGAACACCAGGGACCAAAACAATTACTTACGCAGTTACGTTGCTGTACAGTTAATTCCCCTGATCGGAGTGCATACTCTCCTCTGTTTGCCGGTCCGAATCCGAATGCGTGGGACCCACTGCTTCCTTATTTACGGGAGGCAAGTACCAAGAAAGTCGCCTTGAATGTGGACCTCTTCCATGGCAACTTGAACCTTTCTCCAGATTCTGGCGGTTGCTGGCATTCTAGCGCACAGGCTCAAGGTATTTATGTATCATATTTGACCGACGATGCCGCCAACGCTGCTCCAAGTGGGCATCGCTCCTTAACCCTCCTTTATGTCTCTTAAGGACCGACAAGCGACATCCCGCTTCGCGTAAAGCCAATAATCGCGATCCAGATCTACCCCGACCTGTTGGCACTTGAAGTTGCTCCGCTGCGCGCGCGCCACAGAAGGCGTACGCACTGTTAATGACGGAGATCCGGTGATGAACTCGCGTTATATCATTTCGTCGGGCTTTTCTTCTGCCACAGGCTCGCGATGCCATCTCGGAACTTGGGTCGATGGGCTCCGCAGTCTGTAGTCTGGCCATCCCAATTCTCGAGTCTCACACCTTCCAAAAGAATGGATTTCAAACGCTCTCTTCATTGCTCTCGTTTATTGTTCCGACCGGTGATGTTGGACTTGTCAACCTCGCCGTGCATCACGCGCACCTGGGCTCTTTGATGGAGAAAAAAAAGGCCGTGGTCGTTGACGGTGTAGGCCTTGCTATCCCCGTCCAATCTCCGAACGTATACATGCAAACGCGAGAGCAAAAGAGTAGCTACTCGGTGTCTATATATCAGTTTGTGGTCTTGTCACAATACGTGTAGTAGATCGACTTGTGGTCTGGAACCCATTTCATTCCCCGCAGATATGCATATGGCTCCTTGACAGTGGGTGTGCTTATACTCCAATGATTTTCAAAGGCTGAAAATCGCCCCGTGGTGTTCATCTTTCCGACTATGCGCCACTGACAAAAAGAGGTTGCAAGCCCTGCGCCGCCGCCATCATCTGCGTCACTCTCCCCGACTTGCGAAGTTATACAACGGTATCACCGTTCCGAAGTGTCCCTCGGTGGATCTGTTGGTCCATGCGCGCTGCCTCGTCAAGTCACGTATCGACCCTGTCTGACTCTTCGCATTTTCAATATTGTTACTCGGCCGACACGACACATTGAGATTGGTGTCACGAGCGGTAAGGACGGGGTCGTGAAAGAGCCATGGATCTATTCTGTGGATAATAACGAGGCCAGCTTTTCTTCTTGTATCTCTATGCGATCTCCAAAAGGAATCATTCCGGTGCGATCTGGGACCTAGCCCAAATCGAGCAGCCGCGTGCGCTCGTGGTATCTAGCTATATCTATATCCGAGCTGAGAATTAATAACCAAGGACGTGATGCGAGCACGATCTGCTGAGATAGCGCGCGTGTATCTGGGCAATCGGGCTTGAGATTGGCTTCAACATCACAAGAGGGGTTGGGCAAAAAATATATAGCGCCCTACTGTACCCGTAGGCCTTGAACACTGAGAAGTAAGGAAAGAGTAATTGAAAGGCACATCCAATGTTAATCATGTTCTCGATGGCGGGGAAACCTAGAACATCGGGAGAAAAGGGGGTTGTTTGATGAGTTGGCAATACAGCAAAGGGGGGTCGATATTACGGACCAGGATGACACCATCCCCCCGAACAAAGAGCATGTCTAGGTTCCTCTTCACCGCCTAGAGATATATGGGCGCCTGTTGGGATCGTGTTCGAATGCGCTCTAGAAACGATGAGACCGTACCCGAACGATGCCCTCGCCTTCGGGAGCGCCCTCCACAGGTTCTACGATCATGATCGTTTCCTCCACGTCGCTCATGATCAAGTTCATATGCCCGTCATAGGCCTTTAACAATTTCACAGCACACAGCAAAGCAAACGGCGCGTCAACATCAACCGACTTCATTTGTTTAGAGGATGCGGTGATACGCACGTGTAGCACTCCCGTGAGCTGCCGGTCCCCGCGCAGCTTCACAAACACACGTTCGCTCAGGGAGAGTCGGATGAGGTCGAAAGGCTCCTGGACCCCTTGGCTGGGGACATCCGCCATCGTCGATTGTTGCGCACGGGGAAGACGGCGGTGAAAGCGAAGATCATGTCTCTTGTTTGGCTCTTGTTTGTTCGCCTGGATGGCTGGCTGTGGCCAGGGCACGGCCAGGCTCAGCGTCTTCAGTGAGCGACCACGACGACGAGCAGCCGACGATGGGGAAACACTACTGCGACTACTGCGACGTCTACCTCACCCACGACTCGACCTCTGGTATTTTTATCCCTCTGTGCGTAGAAATAACTCGGCTGACGACTTTTTTCACAGTGAGGAAGGCGCACAACAGCGGCAGAAATCACATCTCCAACGTCCGGGATTACTATGCATGTGAGTGGAGCTCCGAACTATTTTTTTGTAGCATCCTAAATCCATCTCTTCTAGCTCTCGGACACGACAAGGCCCAAAATATAATTGACCAAATCACACAAGCATACGAGTCGGGCGGTGGACCGCCTCCTGGAGGTTTCGCATTTGGTCCCAACGCGTTCGGTCCTGGTCCCCCTCCATTCGGTGGACCTGGCTTTCCCGGTGGTCCTCCGCCGTTCGGTGCGCACAACGCCTCGTAACAGGCCATTTTTCTCCTTTCCTGACTGGCCACTTTTACGCACGTAGGGATGCCACCTCCCGGGTTCGGAGGCCCTCCCCCGCCAGGCATGGGCGGGCTGCCGCCCCCCATGGGTTTCAGAGGACCCCCTCCTCCTGGATTCATGGGTACGCAATCATTAACAGTCCCCGCAAACTCACATATTCCTTGCTCACCTGAAGATCACGTCCTCTAGGTCCCAACGGCGCCCCCCTCCCTCCTTTCCCGCCCGGTGGATTCCCTCCTCCCGGCTTCGGCGGCCCACCACCACCTGCTGCGCTCGCCGGCGGTCCCAACGGGGGCAGTGCGCCTCCTTTCCCCCCTCCTCCTGGCGGTTTCGGTCCTCCACCCGGCGCTTTCCCTCCCGGTCCACCCGGTCCACCTGGCCCTCCAGGGCAATCAGGCCCACCAGGTCAGGGCGGCTCGGATGCCGCAGCTGGAGGCATACATCCCGACAGGTTACGGATGATGAGTCGATGAGCTCTGTTTTGGGCTGGTTGCTTTGATTTTATGTCGATTGTTGTTGTTTTTAATTTCGTCCTTGTGCTCGCATTCTACACCAAAACTCTTTCTTCCCTTCTGCAGTTTGACAGCCTTGGTCTTCATTCAGCCATGGAGACGTTACTTGGGCACCTACGATATTGCCACTACCGAAGCCAAGCAAGATGAATGCCAGCGGTTATTATCACTGACCCGGAAGCTGTGTGAGCTCAGAAGCTGCGGATTCACACCAGCTGGTACATTCTACAACACACTACAAAAACTAGCTTTTTTCTTGTAGGTCAAGGGTGTTATATTGATGATTGCCATGAAATCAACTACAATACAACATATGCAACTCAAGGCCAAGGCCCTCTGGTGGTCTGATGTGATTATGAGAGAAACCCAGTGGGAAACTAGTTACTAAATTATAGGTGAGTAACCACATCACCTGAAGGTAGTGTGGTAGAGAAAGGTGCTGAGGTAGATGGTGCTGAGGGACCAGATGTGACCTTTTTTGAGGAGGTTGAAGGCTTGCTTGGCTTTGCCTTTTTGGGGAGAGGTGGCTGAGCCATGAGTTGGATGTGCCAGTTGACACACCAGTGAGTCCATGAAGGGTGAGTGCCTTTGTGGGGGATGTGGAGGTGGGGCAGGACCCTGGTTAATGTAATACAAGGTCTGATGCAAGATTGGCCATTTTTGGTGGTGAAAACAGGTCTTTTTTGGCTCAAAAACATAATATATTACCTGGTTTGTGGATTTTTTGTCCTTGGGCGTGGCCAGACCAAAGTTTCATTGCTCACATGTTGGACCTTGCTGGTGACAAGGCATTTTGTCGCTTGTGTGCCAGACCTTGCTGGCAATGAGGCATTTTGTTGCCTGGGCACCAGACCTTGCTGGTGACTGGTTGTTCTGTCACTCAAGTGCAGGACCTTGCTGGCAACCAGCCATTCCATTGCTTGAGTGCTGGGCCTTACTGGTGATGGGACACTTCAGTGCTCATACTGTGTACTGCTGTAAGGGAGACCCTTTGCAGTACCTCTGAAGGGCCATAGGAGGGTATGTTGTACATTGTTTGGCCCTATTTGGCCCCTTACTTGGGGTGTTTGAGCCTACCCACAGGGCAGACTCCTTTCCTTTAGCATACCTTTACCTAGCACTACACAATATCTGACACCCAATAGAGGAGTTTTCAGTGTATCCTTGTGCATCAAAGGACTCTGTGAGGTATCACCCATAGGTATACCTTACACATTTTTACACTTCTTTTTTACATTCCTCCCAGGGGATTGGGTATAGTGTAGCCCAGTCGAATGTGAGAATGGAGGCAGTGTGCAGCTCCCTTGCCCTGGAGATTCAGATGGACATGCAATTTGTGAGCACTCAAGGTTATGCGGCTGTAACCTGTCATCATGCCCACCTCATGCTCCTTACGACAACACTCGATATTCCAGCCCAACGGCTGTGTTGATATGACCATGACAATCCCACAAGCTGTGCACAGTGGCTACACCCCCTACACGACCACAACCACACCTCCCAAGGGATCTGTATGGAACCCTCACCTCCCCAGAGAGCTAGCAGGTCTTCACAACCCTATGTGTTTCTCTGACTTTGCGGGCCATAGGGCTCGACAAGAATTAGTATCCACACTCCTGGATTATCCAAATCCATGAGTCCAAGGCCCTATCCATATCCCTCCATCATTCTTCTCTGCATGAGGTATCCATGGATATGTGCTCTTGGATTCATGGATTCATGGATATGTTGTACTCCCAGAGTACTGCATTCCCAGAGTCATTTGCATTCCAGAGCCAAGAATATATCCACCAAGTGAATGGAGGGGGAAAATGGAGTAGGGGGAGAGGGGGGAAATGGAAAGGGGGAAA